>BRYA01000305.1:5792-19770 GCA_030267965.1 Triparma columacea
ACCTCGTCCGGCGTCTCCATGAGGTCCATCCATATCAGCAGTTGCCCCAAGGTTGGCAGCATAGTCATTTGCCTTGACGACATCAGCGGCAATTTCGTGGTCTTTGGTTGCCTCAGCATCTCCAACAATAGCAGACTGATCCGCGGCCGATTCAGCGGCTGCTGCAACGAGGACATCAAGTTCAGTTGCAGCACTGACAATGTCAGCAGTTGTGCCATCATGCGCCGTGCCCTTAACGGCGGCAACAAGGTTGTTTGCTGCCGATGCTGTAGACGCAAGATCGGCAGTATGTTGAGCTCTTGTTGCCCTTAAGTTGGCCTTCAATCCAGCTATCTCCTTGTCCCTCTGCTTCAGGAGGATGGTGAAATCCATCTCACTGTCCGCCATCAGCCTGCGAAAGCGTGAGGGGGAGAAATTTGTTTTCACGACGAAGATGTTGGGTGAGCCGAGACGAATACTAATTGTGCATATACGTCGCCGCTTTTGCTGCAATATTCATTTAATTGCTCAGGAGTCCGAATCCCTGGTCCATGCTGTTGTGTCCACCTTTCTCCCTCCTCTCCCTCCCGTATCCTCCCTCCCCGACAATCCCCTCCTCCGCCCTCGCCTTCTATAACCCTCACCTTGTTTTGTCCCTATCCACTCCTCTTCTTCACAAAGTTCCTGTTCCAAATGACCTCTCGACAACTGCCCTGCTCTAAAGCTCTCACAGTCACACAGGCGATCAAAATGGCTTAAGGTGTGAAGTAATAAGTAAATGATAACAGCAGTGTGAAGAAGAATGTGTAATTATAACTCGCCAATAAATATCCCAAGTGGATTTCGGGACGGATTCGAGCTCCACAACCCCACTTTCAAAGAATGGCCAAATTTGCTGTAGTGTTTTCGATACTACTGTTACTTCGATCGGTGTCCACTCTTTCTCCAAGAGTCCACTTTCGGAAGGTTCGCACTCCACTCAATCAGAGACACGGGAGATATTCAACATCATTATCAGCTGAGTCATCGCCATCCCCTGAATTTTCTGGTCAACTCAACAACATTCTACACTCGCAACTTGATAGAGTCCAACATGTTATTTCTTCCTCTATTGTTGCCATTCAAACGGACCATTTCATCCCCACAATGCTTCAAAAACTTCCTGACCTGCCCACTTTCTACGAAGCCTTCTGTGATACGGCTCTCGGTGGTGCCCATCCTCCTGGTTTAGTTTTCGTAGTGCTTCCTCTTCTCTCCGTTGCCATTTCAGCGGCCTTTACGCCAATAGAGTATCCCAAAGAATCCCCTTATGGCCCCTCAAATGTCTACGACCCTTCCCTAGCAAAAAAGTTTTATGCCAAGATGCCACTTCTCGTCCTCCACCGCCTGGTCCAGCTTGCGTTCTCGGGGGCTCCTCTCGGAGCCTCGCTTTTCATCGACAAATACATTACGAAGAAGCTCGAAGATGAACCAACCAAGCTCGAACGGGCAAAGACCCTCCTGACATTCGTTGAAAACAACGGATGCACCTACATAAAAATCGGACAGGCCCTTTCCGTCCGAGAGGACATTATCGACGCTGCTTACGCGAAGGAACTGTCCAAGCTACAGGACAGTGTTCCCCCTTTTGACTCCTCTATCGCCAAGTCCATCCTCGCCTCCGAAGTGGGCACTATCTCCTCGAAATTTACCAAGATCTCCGACTCCCCCGTAGCATCGGCGTCTATTGGGCAGGTCTACAAGGCGACGACGACTGACGGGAGAGAGGTTGCTGTCAAGGTTCAACGCCCCAACGTTGTTAACGTAATCGCCCTTGACCTGCATATCGTCCGGACTTTCGCTCCAATCTACCAAAAAATAGCAAAGGCGACTACGGACCTTCAGGCTCTTTCTGACGAGTGGGGTCGCGGGTTTATCGCCGAACTCAACTACGAAAACGAGGCTGCCAATACTATTGAGTTTAAGAATCAAATGGCTTCGAAGGGCCTCACTGCCGTGACTTCTCCCACAGTCGTCGACTCTCTTTCCACCTCTCGGGTCCTCACAACCGAGTGGGTTGAAGGCACTCGCCTGGACCGCTCCACTGAAGGTGATGTGACCACTCTCTGTGCGGTTGCTCTCAATGCGTACCTCGTAATGCTCCTTGAGACGGGCACTCTTCACTGCGATCCCCACCCTGGAAACCTTCTCCGCACTACCGATGGAAAGCTTTGCATCCTAGACTGGGGAATGACTCTTAAGGTTCAGGTAAGGCACACAAAATGCATCCACTCACTTGCCGACGATATATCAAACCTCACCCATAATCCACACACGTTGCGCAATTCACTTCATTGCAGCCCGACCTCCAGCTTTCCCTGCTGGAGTTCATTTCTCACCTTACGTCAGAAAAATACGACGAAATTCCGACGGACTTTGTCAAACTTGACTTCCTCAAGGCCGAGAAGGAGGAGTTCGTCAGGGCATCGGGATTCCTCGAACCCCTTACGTACATGTTGAAGCAGGCCGGGCAGGGTGGCGGAGGAAAGAAGGTACGAGAGCGAATCATAGGGGAGTTTAAGGAGAAATATCCAGGACTTGATGACGAGGAGCTTCGGGTCGCCATACAAGCCGAGATGAAGGAGTATGCTGAGAAAGCCAAGCAGAAGACCGTCGTCGTTGGTGGCATTTCTGCCAAGGTTAGGTGAGAGAAGACGCAGCTTATTATATGAGAATTCTCAGCACTCAGCACTAATACAACCCTCCCCCGCAGCGAGCTTCAGGCGCAAAACAAGGACGCGTTCTCAATCCCCGAATGGTTCCTTTACACCTCCCGCGCCTTCCTCACCCTCGAGGGCATTTGCCTTCAATCCGACGAGGACTTCTCCATCATCACATCTTGTTTTCCCTACGTTGCCAAGAGGCTCCTTTCTGACGACTCGGACCGGGCCCGTGTAGCCCTTAAGAATATGATCTACGGTGCTTCCTCCGTAGCCATTGACGAGACTACCGTCGTTGAAATGCTAAATGGCTTCGAGTCGTTCGAGCGAACTTCCAAGTCTAGCCGGGATGACGACGAAGCTACCGTGGCGCTCGCTCGGGAGGGAGCCGACCTTCTTCTTGGCGAAAACGACAATGTGCTTAAAGAGATTGTCACTGACGTCTCTGCTGATGCCATCACGGCTTCGCTCAAGAAAGCCTTCGCGGGACTTCCCTTCACGCCGACTGAGAGCAAGGAGCGATTCCTCAAGTTGACCGAGAGCGAGGAGAAGGCTGCGAGCCTTCTTGCAACACTCAGCAGCCGGGCAAATGGAAAGGGTGTTCATGGTGAAGGGACGTCTCCTAGCATTTCTCCGAAGGTACTCACCGAGCTGACCAGCCTTCTTAGGGATTATGGGGGGGGGGGGGTGTCGCTCGCATCCAAGCTAACGAAGAAGGTCGTCGAGAAGAACAAGAAAAACATTGAAGATGGACTTGGAGCAGGCAAGGAGGGTGGGGGGGGTGGTTCCTTCGCGCTTGAGAAGGGTCTCAAGAACGTTCTCGGTCAAGTTGAGGGGGTTTTGTAAGCCTATTGTTGTTTTATCCACTGAATGTTCCGGGTTATGCCGTAAGCCGATTAAACCGATTGGGTTAACCAGTCGGTTCAACTTAGCATCAAATAAAAAATTTGAATTTCTGGCCTGCATAAAATGGCCCATGGAAAAATAGAAAATGTTCAAGGAAAAACCTCAGGAATCTGGCCGCATCAAAACTTTTTCAATGGTTCACTCTCCCCCTAGCGCCGTTTCCACGCTCCCTATGGGATGCGCGACTACGTCGCCTTCTAAAGTGTCCTTGACGCCACCTTTGAGTATCAGACTATTGCTCAGGCTACCATTAGACACCTCTGTGCAGGTCGGAGTCTTCACCCTCTTGGTTGGTCTCAGCATTCTCCAGTCTAGTTACGAGGTATACGTATATCAGAAGTTCCTTGTCAATGTAAATGACTCATCTCAAGCCCAAAAAATCTACACTGCGGACGTTGTCCAGCCTTTAGTTCCACTTCTAATGTTCCTTATGTTATCGATATTGGCTGCAGTTCCCAGAATCAATGCTTTCTTCGACGCTGTCATGAATAAGAAACGCGTCTTTGAGTGCTTGCGGCACCTTTTCTTTGCTGAGGTAAGTTTAAAAGGTTCCGCAGATGCACCCCGCCCTTCTCTCTTGTTATGTACATCCCCGCCCCCCCCTCCATTACCTCAGGGTTATGTGTGTATATTACCTCACAACAATCTTTCCCGTCCCCCCACCGCCCTAAACCCTTCAGCCCTTCGGAGAGCTCCTTATCATGATAGGTGTGGTGTACCCTTCTTCCCCTCTGTCCAGCTTGAACCTTTTCGGGGGTCTCTTTATTCTTTCAAATGGGTTGCAGATCCACAGAATCCAAAGACGCACCACTGGTTACAAGGCCGCAACCTATAAAATGCGTGCATTTTGCACTGCATCCGCGTTCCTTCACCACGTCTCTTCGTGGTTCGTCGTCCTCAACAAAGAAACCGCCGTACTAATAGGCTTGTGGCGCAACTTCTATTTTGGCTCATAGTTTAACTGAGTTCAAGAACTACGGCATCGAGGACTACCATAGGACATTCGCTCTCATTCGACGGAACACGGTCATGTGCTGCATGGCCATCGCAATCGTCGCTCTGATTTGGGAACCAAGAAGCGGAGGAGAGGGGTTTGCCTCTGGCCTGAGCGACGGACTTCGAGCGAACGCAGGGGGGCACGTGATCTACCTATGGTTCCGACTCGGGAGACTACAAGCACGCGTCGGCCCTGAGACCACCCACCATGAAATAACAAAGATTGGGATGATAAGCAGGGTGAGTACAGCCGTCTTGAGAAGGGAGGGGACTTTTTGTTTTGGATGCATTGTATCATAATTACCCCAATTAGTGATGGGACGCAGACCGACGCATAAACTGACAACTTGGGATCTTCAAAACTTCCCCACAGGAAAGCATAGTGGTAGAAATGGGTGTCATGATGACGCTGGCGTTGCTTCTCCTTCCTGATTTTTTTGCCAAAACGTACGCGGGCTTCTCTTCAAATATCAAATGATTTGTCAGCTCAGGGATTTTCTCGTATTTCTTTTTCTTCCGCCAAGCCTGCTTCAAAACTGCAACCCTTTTATGTTAAAATAGCTGTAAAATAGATAAGAAAAAATTGAGCTGCTCAACCTAAACATATCCTAACATTAGTCTTCCAGACTCCTTGTCTGCTTCTTTCCCGCCCGGAACCTTCGTACCATATACAATGAGACTTCGACAAGCAACGGCAATAAAAAATAAGCTCTTCATTCTGTTCCTCATCTTTCAAGGGGGCATGTTTTACCTCTATGTTCTTGCCCACATGTGCCCCGTGGAGAATATCGCTCCTGTCGTGCGGCCGTATGGTGGTAAGAATGATGAGAAATTGTGGCAGTTAAAGTTCTACAAACGACAGACCCGAGCTCTTCATCTCATACTCCAGTCCCAAATTGCAAAACAAAAACCCGCCACACCGAGGACAATCGTGGTCTCCAAAAACGTGAAGACGAACGAAGAGATCATGGTGTGGGCGGGTGGTTTTGGGATTCCTGTTGAAATCGTGGAGTCCGAGCATACGGTTCACTCGACGGCTGAAGTCGTTGCATGGTTGAAGTTCGTTGTTGAGAACTATGAGAACTTGCCGGAGCACGTTGTGTTCCTAACTGATTCTGGGCCTGACTGGCATTCGAGACCTGACTGGTCGAGTCGAATCAAGAACGCGGCACCAGCATGTCGAGAGGGTGAGAACAGACAGGAACCCACCCCACCCCCCCTCATCACTCTAACCAATGGGCCCAACTCCACTACGACTCGCTTCGCTCGTCGCTTCGCTCTCGGCAGCTCTCGGAATCACACTAGCTGACAAAAATATGCCAGAGGAAACGGACATAATGTCTATGAACCTCTACCTGAAAATCCTTGCTGACACTACTTACGACCCCCGGCTCTCTGATGGCATCTGCTGCTCAGAGGGCATCATATCTCGGGGATCCATCAGGCAGTACCCCTTGGACAGGTACAAAATATTGCTTGACATCGTTTATGACAACCGCTTTGACGAGAAAAGGAGGTGGGGCTTCGCTTTTGAACGATCCTACTCTCAGCTTTTCAATTACTGCCCGACAAAGCCCCTCAAAGTCATGAATGAAGTAAACTCAAGATGATTGTGTTGTTCTCACAAAAACACATTTGTTTATTTCTCCTCTCGTACCCCATCTCTCGCTGAATCTCCTCCTGCACAATCGTTGGATGGAGAGTCAACGAGAATGGTTACTGGCCCATCGTTTACCAAAGCCACATCCATCATAGCCCCAAACATCCCATCCTTAACCCTCCCTGCCCCTCCTTCCCCCATCCCCGCGACCACCATTTCCTTGAATGCCTCGTACATTTCACTCGCCCTCTCACTCTTCATGGAACGTTTGAAGTCCGGTGTGTGCTTTTTGCCAGCTACAGTCCCATACAACGTGAACTGGCTGACCAGCAGCACCTCCCCACCCTCCAAGTTGCTAACGCTCGTTCTCCAAGGCTTTCCAGCCTCATTTTCCCACAGCTTCGCCGCTACGAGCTTCTTCGAACAATATCGCAAGGCTTCCTCGTTGTCGTCCTCATGAAGTCCACAAAGAGCCACAATGCCCCTCCCTATGCTTGAGATCTGTGTGCCTTCAACTGAGCTGTAAGAGGAGGGGAAGTGGTTAGTGTCTTCATGTGTGCGTCCTTGTTTGCTCAATATTGCCCACGTTTCGTATTTCCTCTAAGCGGCAAAGTGATTAGCGTCTTTATGTGTGCGTGCTTATTTGCTCAATGTCGCCACGTTTCGTATTTCCTCCAAACGCTGCCACTCACACCGAGGCTGATTTCACCCGTTGCAAAACCAATCTCATTGATTGAACACAAGCAAATTGACAGCAAGCAAAGAACGCAATCAGAAAAGGAACGAAATAGTTTAAGACCACGAACCGTCGTTTTAGTTTCATGCACGACAGAGCAAATGTTTTCTGGATTTATTCTGGGCCAATCTTGTCCACAAAAAATAAATATTCTTATTTGACCCTTAACGCCCCCAACGATCTCCAACATTGTATAATTCTTCAAACCCCCTTCATTACGAATTCGATGTCCTCCGACGCACCCTCTGACGAGGTTCGAAGGAAATGGCTCAAGCCCGCAATCGGGGAAAACTTCAGTCTCCTTAATGATGTGTTAGCTTCCTCCTTTTCGACTGCCCTAGAACTCTCCTCGGGGGGTACCTTCAATATATTAAAACAGCTCGATAGTTACGATGACGAGAACTTCCTTCTCGAACACAAAACCACAATGTCAGCGAAGACAACGAAATACTTGGTCAAGGTTCACAATGGGGTGGAGTCGGAGGACGCGAAGATCATAGATTACCAGAACACGATCATGACACATCTAAATTCCCACCCATCGATAAACACGACCGTCCCGCTCATTAGCGACGATGGGGCTCCCTTTACCAGCCATAAACTCCCTGTTGCTTCCCCCAAGCACTCCCCCGCCCCGCTGACTGTCCGGCTTCTTACCTACATCGAAGGTACTCCAATGGCATATAAACAGGTCACCCCCGCGTTGCTGTTCTCCGCTGGCGAGTACCTCGCAAATGTTGATTCTTCTTTAGATAGTTTCTCCCACCCCGCCTCAGAGAGGTTTCACGCTTGGGATCAAAAGAACACCTCGTCGTTGCGGGAGTTTGTAAAGTACATTCAGACCCCTGAGCGCCAGCAACTGGTAGGCTCGGTGATTGACGCGTTCGAGGAGAGTGTGCTTCCTGATGCTTCGAGTTTGCGCCAGGGTGTTCTTCAGTCGGATTTTAACGACGCCAACATTATTATCGGCGCCTCTGACAAGATCGCAGGCGTCATCGATTTCGGTGACTCAGTTAAGAGGTAAGGTTGGTACCAGTGGGAAGAAGACGATCGCATTGGACACTCTTTATATTTATTTTTGTGGCTCGCTTCACTCGTCTCGCGCCCTCCCTGCTACTCTAAAACTACACTCTTGTGCATGGGGATTTTCGGCGTCGCCCGATGTTAACACGTCGGAGGCTCCCTTTCCCTACCCGTTGCCCTGAGTGCAATTCGAGAAGCTAGAACAAACCACGGATTAAGCCCCGGACCGTCACGCTATGTTGTCTTGCCCTAGCAAAGTGTACTTCGCATTCATGCGTTGTAGTGTTTGCCTTGGCATGCGCGACACGAAGGCGCTCGCACATCTTTTATCGTGAGTGATAAACTATCAGCTTTTATCCCCACCCTAACACCCCCCCCTCTCTTACCCCCAGCTGGAGGGTCCTCGACTGCACCGTCGCCATGGCATATGCCATGCTCTCTTCGTACGGCAAGACTGGCCACTCCCTCGCCGCATCCGCCGCTTTCCTAGCTGGATTCAACTCCAAATACCCCCTCACCCCCAACGAAAAAAAGCACCTCCGCACCCTCGTTTGCTGTCGCCTTGCCTGCTCCGCCACGCTCGGAGCATACTCTTACTCCCAGGACCCCGCTAATAAGTACCTTCTCCTTCACGCAGAGCCGTGCTGGCGCACGCTCGAGATGGTATGGAACCAGGTCGACTCGGACTACCTCACCTCCTTCTACGAGCTCGCCATGGACTCTAAAACCGACCTCTGCCTTTTGTCAGTCCCTGACCCTACCGTCCCAGACCACTTTCAGAAACTCAGATCTTCTACAAAACGGGCGTTCTCGGACACAAAGACTATCACCTTCGTCACGGGGAACAAGAAAAAGTTAGAGGAGGTTCAGGTGAGAGAGAGAGAGAATCGGACAAAAAGCGAATGAACAAATGGACTTTGCACCTCGTCACATCGACTTAAGTGCCCCCCCCCCGCTCACCGCAGAAAATCATGGATAACACTACCGCCACCATAACCAACTACAAGTTGGACCTCCCCGAACTCCAGGGCGACCCCCTCTACGTGTCTGAGGAAAAGTGCAAGCTAGCCGTCGCAGAGCTCGGCACCGCCGTCATCACCGAGGACACATCTCTGTGCTTCAACGCCCTCAATGGCATGCCCGGTCCATACATCAAGTGGTTCCTCGACAAATGCGGTCACGACGGTCTCAACAAGATGCTTGATGGCTTCCCCGACCGTACTGCATATGCCCAGACTGTAGTCGCGTACTGCTCTGGCCCTGGCTCCCCTGTCCACCTATTTGATGGCCGCACCAAGGGGAAGATTGTCCCTCCCCGCGGCCCCCTCGATTTTGGCTGGGACCCGGTTTTCGAGTGCTCCGAGGGGGGTCCTTCCTCTGCCGGCCTCACCTACGCCGAGATGGACAAAAGTGTGAAAAACACAGTGTCGCACAGGGCCAAGGCTTTCCAACAGCTGAAGAACTTCCTTGAGAAGGAGAGCTCCTAGCCATCAATGTCTGAATCTATCGCCGTGGCTACAATAATAAATTAATTGCATGTATTTTTTCAGGGATGCTAGTCTATGTTAGTTTTGTCATTAGTCATCAGTGGTTACCTTGTTCCCCTCCTCAGTTGATAGCCTCCAATTTTTTGTGGCTGCCCTTCCTTGGCATTCCCTTGTCGGACTTACTACTTCCCGAGCCGGAACTAAGAGTGAAGTCAACGTCCGTGACTACGCTCAAGAAGAACGAGCCCTTCTTTGCGGGATCGAATGTCGTGGGCATAATTGAGTAGACGTCCCCGTCAGGAAGCGGCTGGAGCATGAATCCTTCGGGGGTGCTGACGCTGTGTAGAGGTACGAAGGGGCTCTCCCCCCACGGCTTCCCGTCGTGAAAGATGTTACCCATGTCCCTGTTTGGCTTGGGACCCTGCATCAGGTAAAAACCCATCATGCACCCTATACTGTCCTTGGTGCACTCCTTAACCCAGCTCTTTTCGTTCCTGCTCAAAACGATCTTCACGTTGGCTGGCTCGGTAGTGTTGAGCTTCAGATTAAACCTGGGGTTCTTCTTCCAGTCAGGGTTTAGGTGGCTGCCCCCCCCGGTACCCTCTGTCCATTCCCCCGTGATAGTCTTGCTCCTAGCCTCAGGGAGCTCCTCCACCTTGACCGCAAAGTCGGAATGGATCTCGAGCGTGAAGCCCCCCTTGACCCCCTTATCACTCAGACTCGGGACGATCAACAGCCCATCACTTAGCATGTCCACGTCGACCTTCTTCATGAATATGCTGCTCACGTCCGTATTGCTATAGTCCGAGCACACGCTCCACTCCTCCTTGTTCACAGTCATTTTTCGGTCCGTAACATTCCCGGATGTTTTCTCTGCCCTCGCCCATCCCCCGACTGCCCCCCCCATCTCGTCCAGGCCGTCCCCCCCCTCGTCAAAATCCCCCGTTCTCCGGTGCATCCCTCCCCCCGTGGCCTCGGTCATCTCGGCCTCCTTAGCGGCCTGCAACGCCAGCTTCTTGCGCTGCGCTTTGAGGGAGCTCTCCTTCGTTGGTAGCCTCTGCCCCAACGCATTGATCTTTGCGTCCTGCTGCCTCCTTCTCTGAGCTGCAAGCTTGCTGTCCTTTTCGGTCATTGGCGCTCTGCAGATGACCATGCCCAAAGTGGGCTGCTTCTTCTCAGCCGTAGTCGAGCTTGTCTTTCTAGCGATATCCTTGGCGTTCTTTCTGTTCTTCCCCCCCCCGTCCGTCCTCCTAACGACGATCTTGATGTCAACGCTCTTGGCTGCCCCCGGCTCATCATCGTCGTAGGCCGTCCTGGGCTTGACCGTGGTCAGCAAGAACTGAGGGTTGAGGCACCACTTGTTGTTGTCCTTCACCTTGCTCGCCTTCTCGTCTAGGCACCGGAGCCCCCCCCCGCAGCTGTCCCTGTCTCCAATCTTTTCCCAGCTCCCTGGCAGGTAGAGGCTGTTCGTCTCGGCGATCTGCTCAATGACGAGGTCGTTGTTGGAAAAAACGCGGAGGAAGAACTTGCCCCCCCTCTGGCGTTGGGAGGGGTGGGGGATAATGTTGTAGACATAAATCGGATCGAACTCGAGGTCTCCTGCGCTGACCTCCCTCTGGGGGAGGTTCGAGGAGAAGAGGGTGCTGGTGGAGTCGACCACTAGATCCGAGCTCCCGTCCAAGTCCCACACCCTGGGGTGGTCGCGATTCAAATCCGCAGTAATCCTCTTCTGCCTCACCACCTCGAAGGCGATGGGATAGTTTTCGTGCAAGTTCGAGCGGATGCGGCGGTCTTGCTGCATGAGAGAGATCCTGACCTTGGACTTGGTGTCCAGGCGGATCTGGAACTGAGGGTTGTTGAACCAGAAGGCATCAGACTCGGGGAGCACGGTGGTAAGGTCGGAGAGGCCCTTGACAAGGGGATCCTTGTCGGCATCGCTGTCTCCCCCCCCCTCTTCAACCCGCCCTTCTTCTTCTTGGCGAGGCCTGCCACCTTGATGGAGGGTGCGCCTCCGGCGGTCTTCCCCACCCAGTCCCCGCTCATGCAGTACTGCCTCCATCCCTTCTCGTCGGCGAAGGTCTTACAGACGTAAAGTTTGGTGAAGATGGCGCAGAGGTCCTGGAAGGTGATCCAAAAGTGCCCCTGCTGATCGCCGTCTTCCTCACTGTTACGACCTGCGAAGCCGTCGCCCCCACCCCCCCTAAGCTCTGAGTGAACCTCCGGGTAGTCGTCCCACTTGTTACTCCCATGCCCCCAGTCGCCCGTCCACGCGCTTTTATCTCCCCAGGGGTTCCTGAGCTTGACGAACTGGATGATTCCAGTGGAGGCCTGAACCTCCCTGCACTCAAGTATGGGATAAGCCAAGTTCTTCAGGAGCCCAGCAGTCTCGGGGGTGGACTCAGTGTCCCTGGTAGTGTCGCTGATGGAGCACCCCATGGTGTTCTGCGCCGTGGAGAAGGAGACGACCTCGTCCCAAAGGAATCCCCTGGAAATTGATTCCTTCACCTTCATAGACGAAAGGTTGATCTTGTCGCAGCTTCCTCCCGTGAGGTCGACTAGGGCTTCCGCGATGGAGCCCCTGTTCAGGCTCTCGTAAGTGCCATGGAACTTCGCGTACGCCTTCTCGAGGAGGGGGAGATAGAGCTCCCTAACATCGGCGCACCTAGAGTACACGGGGGACATGTTGTAGCAGGGGAGGCGAGTGTCGGTAATGACATCGACCCACTGCCCGTTCTTGTAGAACCTGCAGGTGTACACGCCATACTTCTTGAAGTCGTCGACACCAGACCCGAAGAGGTCCTCCAGGAGGGTGGAGTCGGAGGAGGCAGCCAGCATGGCCACAGCCGAAAGGAAGTAGCCGGTGTCAAGCTTCCCCAGGACGACGTCCCCTGTGAGGGCACTGTCCTTGAAATAATCTGGGTCGTCCACGATCTCGTGGGGGCGGAGCCACTTCACATCATCCCCCTCTGCGTAAGTAGGGGGGACAGACTTGTTGCGGTAAAGGCAGTCTGTCGAAGCGTTAAAGTCTGAGGGACGGGGTAACGGGGGGGTTATAGGAAGATTGTGAGTGAATGGTCTGTAAGGGGTAAATTGGGGGTCACCGTCAAGGCAAATAATTGACCCTCAAGGCAACACGAGGTTTCGAGGGAGGAGCCAAGCCCATATCTGATCTTATGGAGGCATATATGTAGCCACGTACCGACGTCAATAAAGTACTTCGCCCCCTGCTCCTCGAGCCTCATAATTATCTCGTCCTCCATCGTGGCCATTGTGGGAAACCCCAAAGCCTTTTTTGTTAGTTAGTTTGGGGTAGGGTTAACAGCAGCCTCTTCCTGCCAGTCCAGTGAGCTCCATTATTAACATAGTGGCTGCTGGAGCTGAGCTGTTTGCGTGTGTATATCGAGCCGGCTTGGAATATTCAGTACCACCTTTCGTCCAAAACCGCCCAGTTAGTTCAGCATACCCCTTGGTTCCTCGTTCATTTTTGTTGGAGGCTTGGAAGCGCCAAGGTGAACTACTCTTCCCTCCCCATTCTTTATTTTCAGCGTGACGAAATATCGAAAAGAAGCCCCGGGTCTTCTCTTTAGTGACCTAAAGTCTTCGCGTCCCACCGTCGGAGTCCTCGCTGGTTAGGGTTAGTTGGAGAGCTTTAGTGTGACTGCGTTGCGAATTTTTGCTTTGCTGTCAGGTTTTCCTATTGACGTGGGGCAGTGGAACTTGTGTTGTTTTACTCGTCGGTAGACGCATTAAGAGGCCGGTTTTGATTGTCAAGCCGCCGATATCTTTGTTTGAAAGATTACTTCTCCAAACTTAAACAAAAGTTAAATAATAGAGACACCTAGTTGACGGCTGGTTGACACCCAAATAGAAATGGGATCGCGCTCATCGACTCCAGTGACGAAGGATGTTTTATTGCTCGCTTTTGAATCGAGGGGTACAGGGGGTAGGTTGTATGGGTCGTCATGGGATCCCACAGGGTTTCCATCGGTAAGTTCTTGCCCGTAACATCGGGATAGGAAACAATCCGTTTACGTAGTTTACTGCAGGTTTGATTTTGGGGGCCTAATGAGAATTGTTCACCTGATCCGGACCTGACTTCAGGACTGACGAGGGGCATTTTCTCTCTTTAGTATAACTTCTTCTCTATATGAATAAACCACATGTTTTAACTTATTCAACGGCGACTTATTGCTCCTAACACCCCCCGTCCCCCCTTCTTTATCCTCTTCCTCTTGGGGCTACTAAAACCTCCCCCCTCCCCTTCACCCTCCAGCCGTATGTGCTCTTCCATCACACGTGAATCCTTCGTTCCGTCGTCGAAGTGAATCTCGTAACTCTTCTTCCCAGACCTCGCGTAAGCCTTAACGATCTCGCCACTGAACATCGTCAACACCTGATGCATGTCCGTTCCACAAGGTTTCCAACCATGGAACCGCGCCTCGACCCTATCTTTGACCTTGAACTTGAACTCTAGCTCTGGTTTCTTAATCACGATCTTGGCCTTCTCCGCCACTGCCTTCGTGTACTTGGGTTTCCTCTTCACTGCCTTGCT
>BRYA01000305.1:31732-49317 GCA_030267965.1 Triparma columacea
CTTGCTAATAGGAAAGGCTGTGTTGTTCCATCAATAAACATCACCCCTTAACAACGGCAATGGGTTTAAGCTTTGCAACCTTTTCGCTGATCCCCGCCTCGTGGCATGTATTGACCACCTCCGTTACATCCTTATAGCTCTCCGGCGCCTCCTCCATCACGAGTTTCGGGCTGGCCACCCTGATGCTGATCCCCTGGCTCTGCAGGTTGTCCAAAACGTCCGTGTAGCTAAGCTGCCTCCTGCTCTTGCTCCTGCTCTGCGCCCTCCCCGCCCCGTGGCACGTGCTCCCGAACGTCTCCTCCATCCCTTTCTGCGTCCCCGCCAGCACGTAGCTGCACGTCCCCATGGTCCCCCCCACAAGTACCGGCTGACCCGTATGCTGGTAGTCCACTGGGATACAAGGGTGGTGGGGGGGGAAGGCACGGGTGGCGCCCTTGCGGTGGACGAGGAGGGTCTTGAGGGATCCGGATACCATGTGCTGCTCGACCTTGGCGATGTTGTGGCTGACGTCGTAGACTACCTCCATACCCAAATCGTCAGGGGTGGAGTCAAACATCTTGGCGAAAGTTTGCCTAAGGGACGGCCAGAAGGGTTGGGGGGGGGGAGGGGGGGGGGGGGTTAGTTCAAAGCAGCATCGGTATACTATATTATTATATTATAGTTCCCTCTCCCCCTCCTCCTCTTTCTTCCTTCCTCCCCTCACCTTGCCAAGAAAGTCATGGCGCTCCTATTAACCCACGCATAGTTCGCCGCCGCAGCCATGCTCCCCAGGTAGTTCTGTCCCTCCCTGCTCTGTATCTTCGCGCACGCCAGTTGCCTATCGTTGACTACGATCCCGTCCCTTGCCATGGCCCTCTCCATCTCCACCAGAGCGTCAGTGGCAACCTGGTGACCGAGGCCACGGGAACCGGAGTGGATCATAACGACGACCTGGCCCCGTGTAAGTCCCATCCGGGAGGCCTTCCACTTGTCGCAGACCTCGTCAACCACCTGGATCTCGCAGTAGTGGTTCCCCGCCCCCAGCGTCCCCAGCTGTGGTAGTCCCCTCTTCTTAGCCCTCCTGCTTACGAGCCTCGGGTCGGCCTGGAGCATCCTGCCGTACTCCTCGCAGTGCTCCTTGTCCTCGGCCCAGGCGTAGCCCTCCCTCAGGGACCAGTCCATGCCGAGCTCCATGGCGTCGTCGAGGTCCTTGGCGGTCGTTGGGATAACCCCTTTGCTACCGACGCCTACGGGGATGTGGTCGAAGAGGGACTGGGCTAGCTGCTCCCTCTTGTCCTTAACGTCGTCGTAGAAAAGGTTCGTCCTGAGCAGCCTTACCCCGCAGTTTATGTCGAACCCGACGCCACCGGGGGAGACGATGGACGAGGGGTCGTTCATGTCAAAGGCGGCGACGTTGCCGATGGAGAAACCGTAGCCGGAGTGGACGTCGGGCATGGCGAGGGAGGCGCGGACTATACCGGGGAGGGCGGCTACGTTGGCAATCTGCTGGACTGCAGGGATGAAACCAGTGAAACCTATTTTAGGATGAGAATGAGAGAAAGCGAAAGGTTTGTGAGGGGTTAGGGCGAGTGGGGGGTGCGGTGAGCGAAGCGAACCGCTGAAGGGGTTTGGGGTGGGGGCTAATGTTGCGTCCAATGTTGGGTCCAATGTTGGGTCCTTTGTTTGGCCTTTTCGCCCATTCTTCATGCTAAACCCACCCCCGCCCGTGTTGAGTATTCGTGGTCTATTGGGGTAACCTCCTGTCTCCTGTTGGGGTAACATAACAAATTTCCTCCCCTGTCCCCCACCCCTTGTTCACCCACCTGTTTCCGAGGAGCACGACTGCTGAAGTTCTGAGAGCATGAGTGCCTCGAGTCTATGGTTGACGTAGAATATCCCGGGAACCGTCTGGTTGGGCGTAAATCCTGGCGCTATCTGCCAGGTGTTGGGAGTAAGCTTGGTTATGTATTTCATGGACTCCTCGTAGGTCCTGACGATACGAGGGCGGACTGTGGTTTGTGTGGGTTGGGAAGGGATGCCTGTTGGGGCTCCACAGTCAGCAGACATTATGGATGACATCGTTTATTTGTGGGTGAAAATGTGGCAAAATGTTGGCTGGATCGAGGGGTGATTGATGACTTTGCTTATATTTTGTTGGGGTTTGAGTTTAGGTGCATTAAAATGGCATGCAAATGGTTGTTTTGTGTGTCTTTGGTTGCGGCTTGAGTAGATCTGCAGTACTGGCTGTATGAAGAAATGGAAGAAAGGGAAGAAATGGAATCAGGGAGAAAACCAGAATTCCAATAATATCCCCATTTTCACACCTTAACGCTCATCAAATACAATTTGAGATGAATATGAAGAATAGTATAGCTATCATATTCCCCATATTCTCTTTCATACACTTAATAACGCATGTAAGTCAACAGAACCATTTCAATCACAGCGCCCAATCCACAGAACACCACCAATTTATCACAAAAACAACCACTAGAGAGACCTGCAAGACCAGGGAGTACTCTCCCACCGACGTTGTCATGGATCTCCCCCCGACCGAGTCCTCACCCACAGAGTCCTCCCCCCTCTACACAGGTATCAGCCACCATGCAGTACAACTACCTTGATTCCACCTACACCCTCCTCTCCCAGCCCGGCATGTTAGGTCCTAGTTACGCGTTAACCGGTGACTACATAGGTATCCTAACCTCAGATCCTTCAAACCCTTACCTCTCCACTTCCTTCTCGACCTCCGTAACCTCCTGGTCCGACACTCGTACATCATCAGAAAAAGCCTCCGGTTTAAAGTACATGCTATTAGCCCAGCGAGGTCCCTCCGGTAACGCTGCCCTATCGTCGTTCCAGGTAAAGCAGTCGAACGCCAAGACGTACTCTGAGTCTTGCGGTGGTTGCGTGGGTGGGGTTATCGTGTACGATAACGTCGAGGAGTACCTATTACCTGTAATGGTTGGGGATGGGGACGGGAAGGAGGAGAAGGATATAGGTATGATCATGGTCGGGATGGACGACGGGAGAGATATGGTGGAGAGGGCTAAGGAGGTAGAGGGGATTGTAGTGCACTGGAATGGGGAGGGGGTTAATAACCT
Source organism: Triparma columacea (assembly GCA_030267965.1). Lineage (NCBI taxonomy): Eukaryota > Bolidophyceae > Parmales > Triparmaceae > Triparma > Triparma columacea. Next base: position 34,816 of record BRYA01000305.1, read on the forward strand.
GGTGAGAACACCGAGTACTGACTATGAGCAACATTCGGCGAACCGAGTACTGACTATTCGCAACATTCGCCTTCCTCACTCTCTTCTCTCAGCCAATCGACCCTGGGGAGTGGATGTACGTTGTGATAACTGGTGTGTTTGCAATCTTCGGTAGTTTGTTCTGTCTTTTCGTCTGCGTTCGCGCCGGTGTCGGTGGGCGCAGGTTCGGTGGTGTTGGGTCTGACGATGATAGGGGTGATTTGGGGGCCGCAAGGAAGTGCAAAGAGGAAGAGGTGGAAGCGCTGAAGGAGGTTACGTTCAAGGCGGGGGACGAGGAGGAAGGGAGGGAAGAGGGAGGGAGGGGGGAGGAGGGGACGAGGATGACGAACGACAGACTCCTAGACTGCTACAGACAGATTAGCTGCCCGGTCTGCCTGGAGGACTACGAGCAGGGGGAACAGCTGAAGGTGTTGGGGTGTGGACACTTCTTCCATAAGGAGTGCATAGGGAAGTGGCTGACGGGGGTTAGGGGGGAGTGCCCGGTATGCAAGCACAGGGTCGGGGGGTGCAGGGGGGGGGGCTACAGGGGAGACCCTATAATGAACGATATCATCAACGAACGGAGGAGGGAAAGTGAGGAGGAACAGGAAGAGGAGGGGGGAGGGCAGGAAGAGGAAAACAGGGAAGTGGAGAGACCGGAACCCAACAACCTCACACCGCTTCTCGGGGACAGGAACGGCGGAGGACGGTGAAAATGTAATAGTAGATTTGACACTTTTCTGGGAAAAACATGGGGCCAGACCACCACTTAATTAGGCTTCCTTAAGCGGTCCTGAGGATGATGTGAAGTCCCGAGTCCGTGCTGACGATGTCCGACATCTCCCCAACCTTGAGTGCGAACGTAGCATCCTCAAACGGTTTCTGCATGGCCCCCCTACCGAATGCTCCCAGGTCCCCGCCGTTCGCGTACGACCCGCAGTCCGAGCGCTTGGCTGCAGCCTCGGCGAACTCGGCCTCAGTGCAACCCGAGAGGGAACTGAGGATGGAAGTTATCTCTGACATTGCAGAGGAGGGGGTCAGGGTGATCTCCTGGTTCGTGCGCCGGGAGATGGGGTTGCGGGAACCTGTGTTCTTGCATAGGAGGTGACGCTAAGGGCGGAGGGGGGTCAGAATGTCTTAGGCGGGGAGGGATTCGTCGGGGGAAGGGGTGTTTGGAAGATATTATCAACATTAATTGGATTTTAGAGCGGTGGAGGTGGATTTCGAAGTCAAAGACGAGGAACGTACAGCTTGGACGGTTTCAGACATCTTGGATCTAAGAAGAGAAATTTGGACAAGGGGCCAATTTTACTTTCAAGGTTTCACATCGTAATTTGCTGCATAAACTTACACTTGTGATAGGTTCGCTCAATAATGGAATCACAATCAGAGGTACAATCGTCGCACAATTCATCAGAGACCACAAATGTTGCATCTCGTTTGGACGATTTGCAGCAGTTGTGCTTGAACTGGGCTGGTGACCAAGACTGGGATCGCATCAAGGGGTATGCCAAGGAACATGGTCCTGAGGTTTTGTTAGGCGTTTATACAAACATGATGGATGGGAAGTTGACGGTAGCTTCAGTCCTCACAAGAGCCTCATATCACAATAATGTTGAGATGGTGAAGCTTACCTTAGAGGCCGGCTTCGACAACAAGGAATCCATGTACATTGCCGCACAGATGGCAATGAAGAAAAGTGACAATTCAACAATCTTGAGATTGCTCTTAGAACATGGACTTGACCCTAATGTGGACCTACGACTCGATGGGGTGGTGAAAAACTTTTCCAACCTTTTGGTGCTTGCTACCGACAGGGGACACATTGATCAGGCCATAGCACTTCTCGATCATGGAGCAAATGTGAACAAGACAATGGTTGACTCTAATGGACATGTTCTTTCACCACTTACTCGTACTTTCAGTTATGGAGCACACGACATATGCAGGCTGTTTCTCACGCGCGGTGCTATTCCAACTACCGACGACGTGTATTGGGTGTATCGTCATTGCCTCTACGCGTGCAAAGGAGAACACCCTAACCTTAGTAGAGATGTCGCGATAAAGATGTTCACAACATTTCTTCGTCTCGGAAAGCCCGATTCTGACGTAGTTCCAGAAAAAGTCGATTCTTTCGCATTATCCCATCCTTCCTATCGCGATCTTACAATCACCAACATCACGAAACATTACCTTCAAGGCCGTCCCTTCTGCTGCTTTGTTTGCGAGGCTCTAACTGCCAAGGAGCGTGACAAGCTCCTTATGTGTCCCTGCCGCACTGTCGCTTACTGCTCGAAGGATTGCCAGGTCAAGCACTGGAGGGAGCACAGGGTGCAATGCACGGGACCGCTGAACGAAAGGGGGGAGAGTGAGGCAATGGTCAAGAAAAGATCCAAGACAGGGAAGGGAGCGGCGGCGGGAGCAACGGATGCGGGAGTATCGGATGTGGGAGTAGCGGATGTGGGAGTAGCGGAAGGAGCAGTTGCAACGGGGAAGAATGGCAAGAAGGGCAAGAAGGGCAAGAAGGGTAGGGGTAAGAAGAAGTGAACGAAACAATACAGGAATGCGGCGGCTATAAGCAAATTTTCATAATTCTATGTACATCAAATCGCTTATCTTTTATTGCGATTAGCGTGAGAATGAACAATTTATTATTTCTCCAACTAATTTTGTCTCCACTTGCTTCAACACGAAGATGAAACTTTCTCAGAGGTGGACTCCAATATTAGCACTTACACGACACTTCTGCCTAAGTGGAGTACTTACAAGGCTTTGTTGATCACTTTCACATCGTAATTTACCGCTATAACTTACACTTGGGGTAGTTTCGCTAAAAAATGGAATCACAATCAGAGGTACAATCGTCACACAATTCATCAGAGACCACAAATGTGACAGTATCTAGTTGGGACGATTTGACAGACGGTCAGCAGTTGTGCTTGGAATGGGCGCGCGACCAAGACTGGGATCGCATCAAGGGGTATGCCAAGGAACATGGTCCTGAGGTTTTGTTCGGCGCTTATAACAAGCAAATTGTTGAGGAAGTATGGAGAGTAGTTTCAGTCCTCGCATGGGCCTCATTTCACCAAAACGTTGAGATAGTCAAGCTTATATTAGACACCGGCTTCGACAACAAGGAAGCCATGTACAATGCCGCACATTTATCGATAAAGAAGACGAAGAATAGTGACAATTCAACAATATTGATATTGCTCTTACAACATGGACTTGACCCTAATATAGACATGCGAGTCGAAGGGGAGAGGGGAGACTCTTCCAACCTTTTGATGGCTGCTACTGCTGTGGGACACATTGATCACGCCATAGTACTTCTCGATCATGGAGCAAATGTGAACAAGACAGTGGTTGACCCTAATGGAATTGTTGCTTCACCACTTACTTGTAGTATGAGTTATGGAGAAAACGACATATGCAGGCTGTTTTTCGCGCGCGGTGCTATTCCAACCACCAACGATATGGATAATGTGTTTAGGGATTGCCTCTGTGCGTGCAAAGGAGAACACCCCAAACTTAGTAGAGATGTCGCAATAAAGATGTTCGCAACATTTCTTCATCTCGGAAAGCCCGATTCTGACGTAGTTCGAGAAAAATTCAATTCTTTCCATCCTTTCTATCACGATCCTACAATCACCAACATCACGAAACAGTACCTTCAAGGCCGTCCCTTCTGCTGCTTTGTTTGCGAGGCTCTTACTGCCAAGGAGCGTGACAAGCTCCTAATGTGTCCCTGTCGCACTGTCGCCTACTGCTCGAAGGAGTGCCAGCTCAAGCACTGGAGGGAGCACAAGGTGCTATGCACGGGACCGCTGAACGAAAGGGGGGAGAGTGAGGCAATGGTCAAGAAAAGATCCAAGACAGGGAAGGGAGTGGCGGTGGGAGGAGTGGATGTGGGAGTAGCGGATGTGGGAGTAGCGGAAGGAGCAGGTGTGACGGGGAAGAATGGCAAGAAGGGCAAGAAGGGCAAGAATAGTAGGGGTAAGAAGAAGTGAACGAATACAGTAATGCGGCAGCTATAAGCATTTTTTCAGAATTCTATGTACATCAAATTGCTTATCTTTTATTGCGATTAGCGTGAGAATGAACAATTTCATATTTCTCCCAACTAATTTTGTCCCCTCAATTTCGACTCCTGGCTTACTCGAGAATTATGCCCGTTTTCTGCCCATTTGTGACCTGCTGACCAATATGTAAGTTCCCGACCGTATTGGGAAGATTGATTGGTATCGGGACGACCGTGACGGGCGTGCAGGCCGAGAAAGCTAAATAAAGGTCTCAGACGTTGCCGAGGAGGTGAATAATTGGGGGAAAACTGATCATGTGTGACCAAGTAAAGGAGGAAAAATGACCTTTAAATTCAGGATTTTGCTTTTATGTCGGACTAATTCGCGGTCCTAAAGGATTGACCGGCGAGATAATAGGATCATTATGCAGGAACTTGCTTTAGGACCGCGAATTATCACTTGCTAACCCCCATTTCACCTACCAGGAGAGCCCCGATGCCTACCAAACCAAGGTTTACAATGTAATTGAGTCCTTGCAGGCTCTAGGTCGATCCCAACCTTTATATTTATTACTATTATGGTATTCATAGTACGAAAAATACAAATAAATGTCGTTCACTCCATTAAAATAAAAAAATCAGAACAAACCATGTGTGCTTCTATATCAAATTTAGATACTTTTACGACCTCTGAAATCAATTGCGAAAGTACCCCGCGAAAGCGCCGCTATATTCCTACCGATAGTTGCGCCCTCTTGGGCCTCAAAATCCCTTCCTCTTTCAGCCAAGGATTATGGGCCACCGACCCGGCAAGTTGAAGGTAAAAATAAAAGACATGTAGGCGCGAAGCGCCAGGTTTTTACATTGGAATGCTCTCATTATTACTCAAGTAAGCGACATATAGTATATTCGAACGTTCTTATTCACGTTGTAAGGTGTGAGGTCTCTCTCACTTTTTGCCTGAGAAAACAGGGGCATAATTCTCGAGTAAGCCCCTGCTTCCAAGAAGAAACTTTCTCAGAGGTGGACTCCAATATTAGCACTTACACGACACTTCTGCCTAAGTGGAGTACTTACAAGGCTTTGTTGATCACTTTCACGTCGTAATTTGCTGCATAAACTTACACTTGTGATAGGTTCGCGCAAAAATGGGAATCACAATCAGAGGTACAATCGTCGCACAATTCATCAGAGACCACAAATGCGACAGTAAATAGTTGGGACGATTTGACAGAAGGTCAACAGCGCTGCTTGAATTGGGCTGGGTCGCAAGACTGGGACCTCATCAAGGGGTATGTCAAGGAACATGGTCCTGAGGTTTTGTTAGGCGTTTGTTCAATGCTTGTTGATGAGAGGAATTCGATAGCATCAGTCCTCACAATCGCCTCTGGTTACGATAATGTTGAGATGGTCAAGCTTACCTTAAACGCCGGCTTCGACGACAAGAAAGCCATGTTCTTTGCCGCAGATAAATCAATGAAGAATAGTGACAATTCAACAATCTTGAGATTGCTCTTAGAACATGGACTTGACCCTAATGAGGACCTACGATTCGAAGGGGTGGCGGAAAACTGTTCCAACCTTTTGGTGATTGCTATTTTTTTGGGACACATTGATCAGGCCATAGCACTTCTCGATCATGGAGCAAATGTGAACAAGACAGACGTTACCTCTAATGGAAGTGTTGTATCACCACTTACTAGTGCCTTCTGTTTTGGAGCACACGACTTATGTAAGCTGTTTCTCACGCGCGGTGCTATTCCAACCACCAACGACGTGGAAAATGTGTTTTGTAATTGCTTCGGAGCGTGCAAAGGAGAACACCCTAACATTAGTAGAGATGTCGCAAGAAAGATGTTCGCAACATTTCTTCATCTCGGAAAGCCCGATTCCGACGTAGTTCGAGACAAATTCAATTCTTTCCATCCTTCCAATCGCGATCCTACAATCACCAACATCACGAAACATTACATTCAAGGCCGTCCCTTCTGCTGCTTTGTTTGCGAGGCTCTAACTGCCAAGGAGCGTGACAAGCTCCATATGTGTCCCTGCCGCAACGTCGCCTACTGCTCGAGGGAGTGCCAGCTCAAGCACTGGAGGGAACACAAGGTGCAATGCACCGGACCGCTGAACGAAAGGGGTGAGAGTGAGGCAATGGTCAAGAAAAGATCAAAGACAGGGAAGGGAGCGGCGGCGGGAGGAGCGGATGTTGGAGTAGCGGATGTGGGAGTAGCGGAAGGAGCAGTTGCAACGGGGAAGAAAGGCAAGAAGGGGAAGAGGGGCAAGAATGGTAGGGGTAAGAAGAAGTGAACGAATACAGTAATGCGGTGGCTATAAGCAATTTTTCAGAATTCTATGTACATCAAATTGCTTATTTTTTAGCGATTAGCGTGAAAATGAACAATTTCATATTTCTCCAAACTCATTTTGTCCCCTCCTCTCGTCCAGATCTCGACTCCAAGAAGAAACTTTCTCAGAGGTGGACTCCAATATTAGCACCTACACAACACTTCTGCCTAAGTGGAGTACTTTCAAGGCTTGTTGATCACTTTCACGTCGTAATTTGCTGCATAAACTTACACTTGTGATAGGTTCGCGCAAAAATGGAATCACAATCAGAGGTACAATCGTCGCACAATTCATCAGAGACCACAAATGTGGCAGTATCTAGTTTGGACGATTTGACAGACGGCCAGCAGTTGTGCTTGGGATGGGCTGGTGACCAAGACTGGGATCGTATCAAGGGATATGCCAAGGAACATGGTCCTGATGTTTTGTTAGGAGTTGTTGCAAAGCATGTTGATGAGCATAGCATTCGTTGCTTCGGTGAGACATTTTCGTTAGCTTCGGTCCTCACAGAGGCCTCATATCATCAAAACGTGGAGATGGTCAAGCTTACCTTAGAGGCCGGCTTCAACAACAGGGAAGCCATGTTCTCGGCCGCAGATGAATCAATGAACAAAAATTGTGACAATTCAACAATCTTGAGATTGCTCTTAGAACATGGACTTGACCCTGATATGAACCTACGACTCGAAGGGTTAGTGGAAGGCTTTTCTAACCTTTTGATGTCTGCTGCTGAAAGGGGACACATTGATCAGGCCATAACACTTCTCGATCATGGAGCAAATGTGAACAAGATAATGATTCACCCTAATGGAGATGCTGTTTCACCACTTGCTTATACTCTCCGTTTTGGAAGACACGACTTATGCAGGCTGTTTCTCACGCGCGGTGCTATTCCAACCACCAAAGACGTGGATAGTTTGTTGGCTATATGCCTCCAAGCGTGCAAAGGAGAATCCCCTATTCTTAGTAGAGATGTCGCAATAAAGATGGTCACAACATTTCTTCATCTTGGAAAGCCCGATTCCGACGTAGTTCGAGACAAATTCGATTTAGTCCCTCCTTTCTATCGCGATCCTACAATCGCCAACATCACGAAACATTACCTTCAAGGCCGTCCCTTCTGCTGCTTTGTTTGCGAGGCTCTAACTGCCAAGGAGCGTGACAAGCTCCTAATGTGTCCCTGTCGCAACGTCGCCTACTGCTCAAAGGAGTGTCAGAGGAAGCACTGGAGGGAGCACAAGGTGCAATGCACGGGACCGCTGAACGAAAGGGGGGAGAGTGAGGCAATGGTAAAGAAAAGATCCAAGACAGGGAAAGGGATGAAGGGAGGAGGACCGGATGTGGGAGTAGCGGAAGGAGCAAGTGCGACGGGGAAGAATGGCAAGAATGGCGAGAAGGGCAAGAATAGTAGGGGTGAGAAGAAGTGAACGAAATATTATCCATCTCGTTTTATGACGCTGAAATATATGTGTTGTTCTTGCTCTTATCTTCCGCTCTTCTCGTCACATCAACACTCCCGCAGCGTCCAAATCAATCCCGTGCTTGTCATCGTCTCCCTTCCCGCACTGTCCAGGCTCGATCTTGTAGTTCTTCCTCATTCCTTCCTCCCACGAGCTTTCCGTGGCCCCGAACTCCCCCGGGCTTCTCCCCTCGAACATCCTGTGAAAAACGCGCTTCCAGTCGTCCAATATGCTGGCCTTCAACCTCTGGTTCTCCGCCACCATCTTCTCGCTGATCCCCCCCAGGTCAGCAGCGCGAATCTTCGCCACTAGATCTTCAAAGCTGTCGTACGTCGTGATGTGGGGCCACATGTAGAAGTCGCTCCACTTTATCCAGTACTCGATCGCCTCCTTGCTGTGCATGTTGTTGGGGTCGTGGCTGTACCCGGCGTTGGGGGCCTGGGGGAGCTTGCTCGCCGCCTTGCCCTTCTTGGTCTTGTCGAAGACCAAGTCCCACGTCAGTTCGCTCATGAGCTTGTACTTGAACTGCCATTCGGCCAGGAGGGTGGCGGAGGGGGCGAAGATGGGGATGTTCATCCTGTAGTACTCAAAGAGCCCCATAGTGCTGACTTGGTAAGGCAGGAGCACGATGGCAGGGTGGCTCGCAATGTCGGAGTACTCAAAGTGCGGGTAGAGCTCCCTGATCCCTTTGAAAACCATGCCCGTCGCCATTCCCACTGCCTTCATCTCGCTCATCAAACCCTGGCCCTCGCTTACGACCTTCCCAGGTCCAATCAAAATCTCGGTCTTGGTCGGCGAATAACTTACTCCAGTATAGCCACAGTAGTTGGGCATGACAGGTACGTCCTTTAATCCGGTGAAATACTTGACGTACTCAGCGTCGTATTTATTGTTCGCCGCGACAGTGTTCCTTGGGTCGGCAGCAATGTCCCTGAGGTTCTTCACCCAGGCTTCCCAGCCGTCCTTGCTCAGCCTCCCTACTTCAAATCTCGTCGACGCGACAACTATCATGGGTTTACCGAAGGCCATGAAGACCTCGCACATCGCGCCGATGTGGTTGCAGAGGAAAGCGTCCACCTACGGGTGAGATGAGCGAAGCAAGGGTAAGGAACGAGGAATTATGGTGGCAAAGCAACTTCATAATTTGGTGCTGCATGTTATGTTGATCTCTCCAAAAATAGCACGGCCCTTTCACTCGTCGGTTCGCTCCTCGCCGCCTCACCTTCTTCATCTCTGGATCGTTCATGTACTCGTTAAAGAACTGGCGCTTTATCTTGTTCGGGCATCCCCTCGCTCCTAGATCGGTCTCCAAGTGCTCAGCGTTTCCGCTGTTCAGCACTTTCAGATCGGTCGCGCAAGTCGGTGGCTTCATGATCTTGCAGTGTCCGCTGAGGCTCTTGTCAATGACGATCTGGTTGAGCACGTTGGGCGCGAAGAGGTCCTTCACGTCGGCGATTGGGGAAATGTGCATGTCGCTCGACCAGAACGTGTACCCTGTGTAGGACGGAATCGTCGAGACGTCGATGGACCGTAGGTCGGGCTTGGGGGAGACCACTGGAGCTTGAGGGACCTCAGCCACAGGGTCCGGCGCCCGAACCACGGGCGCTGTGGGAGCTGCATAACCCCTCTCCTTCCTCTTCTGCTCGACCCTCCCCCTCAAACCCTCATTGATCTTGGTCACCTCAGCCAGCTCCTTCTCCAGCTTCATATTCGCAGCCTCAAGCTTCGAGATCTCCCCATTCACCGAGCTAGCCGACCCGATGATGATCCCCGACCCGTAATTATTACTATTACCCTGGTCTACCGCAACGACCCTCTCCCCTGTGTACTGCATTCCCCCTCGGCCCCCTGCCCCCCTATTCAACCATGTGAAACCAAGAAAGATTATCAAAAGCACCAATACAGTCATCTGTGAATCGCTAAGACCGCCCTTTGGCTGCTGTTTTTCGTCGTTGGTATCTTTAAATTTATTGTCTAGCCCCTCATTATCCCCCCCACCACCTTCGTAGCAGTCCTTATCCGTTTTGGAGGCTCCCGTCCTTCGCTTTCCGGTACTATTCATCTTGGACAGTAGAATTATCCTTGTCGTCGGTCAGAAGTTCCACCTGTCCGCAGATTACGGCGTCTCTAAGGTCCTGTGAGAGGAAAATAAAACTGAAATTTATTTTTGACAAGGCCAAAGGAGTCCCACCAGGAAATCAAAGAGTGACACGAACGTGCACTAACCACGTATTTGCGAGCTCAGCTCTTCCTCTTCCCTCGTCCTGACCCCACAACTGACGCCTCTCTTGCTCCATCTCAATAATCTCCTTCCCTCCCCTCCCCGGCGATTGGAGATCTTGCCTTGAATGAGGTCTAAATCGGGGAGTGTTGCGTCCGCGCACAGTTTGACGTTCGATTCTGAGGAAACTACGGGTAAGGCGCTGTTGAAGCTCCTGCGCTTGCCTCACAACCGTCTTTGTGCTGATTGTAGAGCACCCTTGACCGACAGCCACAATATTTGGGTCTCTACTGGATCGGAGCCCCTCCCTCATGCGGTCTTCATATGCGTTCCTTGTTGTACCGCGCACAGGTCTATAAGCACTCCTACGTGTCGGGTGAAGAGCGTTCACATGGACCAGTGGAGCCGTGAGGAAGGTGAGAGAGGGGATATGATGATGGAGGAGTGTCGGAGTGGTCGGAGTGTGTGACGTTCTGCAGCCAGATTGCGCGTCGACTGACCCCCCTTTCCCTTGCCCCCATCTCCCTTACCCCCCAAAAAAGTTGGATTCATTTCACAGTGGGGCAACCTAAAAACCAACCTAGTCTTTGAGCGCTACATTCCTGCTGCTTGGAAGGGCAGTACCGGTAGGAGGGTTTCTAGCAACCGACGAACTAGTCGTACTGATCGCGGCAATCGCCGCAACAGCAGAAAAAACTCTGATCATGCATCCTCCGATGGGTCAGGTGAGAACGATGGGCAAAGCAGAGGAACGTAGTGACGACTTATAAGCGACGACATTCACCTCCCCTCCTGCTCCCCGCTTCACGTGGCGCCCATTAACACAATATTTTCGCGACTCGCTTCGCTCGCCGTCCGACCTCGCAGACTCCGACACTTCCCTTGACGACCACATTTCCCCCAATCAGCATTTTTACGATCCTAACGAGGAGGCCAAGGACCATCATCAAAATGCACTTAATGGGGGGAAAATTCCACACCGTAATTCCAGTCCTCATGAACGCGAGACCTTCATCAGGGCCAAATATGAAACTGGAGCCTTTATCTTCCCTGTCGGACCCCTCTCCAACGCGGTTGTGGGTGGCCTGAAGAAGGACGAGAAAACGGGGTGGCAGCCTAGTACTGTCGCTGCCCTTCCAACCCGCCTTGTGGACTACTTCTGCACGATTTCGATCTCCCCGAAGCTTGAGCGTGACTCCTTCAACCACCATCAGGATCTCTCGAAAGCAAAGTCATTCAACGATTTCAAATTTATTCCCGCCGTTATAGACCAGTTCCCCCAACAAAACTACCCAGACAACCCTCTCCCTGAGCACGTTGCCCAGTTTGTCTACCCTGACGGCTGCTCCCCTTCGGCGAGAGGTGAGAATTAATGGCGACACAACACAACAACGACATTGCCAATCCCAATCAACTAACGAAACCCTCATCTCGATCGTCGCAGAGAGGCCGCCGCTGTTTTACTCTTTCGTACTTACTTCTGAGACGGGTTCGAAGATCTACGGCGCTAGCATGCAGGTCTGGGAAGACATTGAGTCGAAGGAGGTTCTGCGCTGGGTCGCCGAATCTGACTACGACGGGAAGTTTCCCTCTTGGTACCCGGGTGCTGACACCCCGCCGCGCCCACCTGAGCTCGCCAACCGCGATAGCGGCGTCAGCAGCATGGGGTCGGAACCTTCTGACGACTACCCTGACATCCTCTTTGTCCCGAAGAATCTCGTCATCCTTTCCCACTACCCCTTCTACAACGCGTGGAGGGTTTACCTCCAGCAGTTGTACCGCATCTCCCTTGCCGGGGCGCCACTGCCGATCGAGAGATATATTGCGAACTTCGTCTGCGAAATGCCACTCCCTCCTCAGGGCCAAGTAGAGGTCAAGTTCGGCTTCATCGACAAGAGCTGCTCCATCTCCCGCCCACCCAAGAACGAGCTCCCCCTGAACGACTTTAGCTATAGACCCCTCTTCGGCTGCCTTTCGGTCAACAATATCTTGACAGTATTTGGGTACCTTTTGACAGAGGCCAGGTGAGAACAGGCAAGTGAAGTATGACTATATATATATATATCACCCTCACACAAACCCAACCCTTCGGCACAGAATCGCCATCTGCTCGAAGCACTACTCCCTCCTTACCCCCGTGACCGAGGCGCTCCTATCCCTCTGCTTCCCCTTCTTCTGGCAGGGGGCGTACATTCCTGTCATGCCGTCTGCGATGACTGACATTTTGGATGCGCCCGTGCCCTTCCTCGTGGGTCTCCACAGCAGGTACCTCAAGAACAACCCCCCCGACATGAGGCCCAGGGGGGTGATATTCGTTGACCTTGACAACGACATCGTCCACCTCGGCTTCGACGACGACACCCCGCACAAGAGGGTCACCCCGAGGCTCCCAGAGAGGGAGGCGGGGAAGCTCAAGAACAAGCTGGAGGAGTGCGGGGGCGCCGTCTACCTGCATAGCGACTCGGCCACGGGAACGATAACGACCGGGAACGGGGAGGTCCTCCCGAACCACATGAGGGACCAGTACGCCGTGGCGGAGTCTGAGGACCTCAACCAGCAGTCCCACACCAAGTCGTCGAGGAGGGAGGGGGGGAGGTCGAGCGGGGAGGAGGCGGGGGTCAGGAAGAGGAGGCAGGGCAGCCTGGGAGCCGTCAGGCCTAGGGTGGCGGGGGCGAGGTCCTCCATGATGAATAGGGCGGACCTCGCCTTCCCTAATAACGAGCACCTGCTCCCTATCGACACGTTCGCGACCGAGCAGGGAATGGTATTGAAGAAGGGAAAGCAGAGGGAGAATATCAGCAGCGAAGGGATAAGGGCGAGCGCCGGTCACAACGGCGCGCTGGAGAAGCTGAACTTTAGCATCCTAGACACTGCCAACAACGAGATGAAGGACTTCTCTACGAAACAGATTAGGGGGGCATTCCTCAGGTGAGCGCGGGGGGGGGCCCTTGAAAATGATCGCAGCGCGAAGTGTCTAGCAGCGCGAAGTGTCTAATTGCTAACCTCCCTCCCCCCCCCCCCCCTCCCTTGCAAGGTTCTTCGTGAGCATCTTCAGGTACTACGACAAGCACGTGAACGGTGGTGACCCTGGTAAGCCCTTCCACGTCGACAACTTCCTCAAGGAGTCCAAGCACCTCGACAGCGAGTGCGCCGACTGGGTAAAGGGCTGCTTGTACAGCCAGATGTTCGAGAGGTTCATAGAGGAGAGGATCCACAACCCAGGACAACCGGAGATACTATTCTTTAACGAGAGCATCATACAGAAGCTCAACAGGGGCGCAAAGGTCGGCGTAATATCAAGCAGGAGGAAGGAGACCCCGTTCCTATCCGACGGTACCGACGCTGTCAGCGAGACGTTCAACCCACCCCCACCGAGCAACTGGGGTCTGCCGGACGACGGGAGGGTATACAGCTACTCGAGCTTCCCGAAACTTAGGAAGGCGTACTTCGGGAACGTCAGACAACCGAGGCAACTACTTAGGGGACCGGAGCAACAGAGGACGGTTAACGGGGAGAAGTACGCTATTACTGTTAGCAAGATGATGGAGAGGGGAGACGGGAGTAGCAGGATGCTACTTGGGGGGGGGACGGGGGGAAGGGGGGCAAGGGGGGGGGGGGGAGGGGACGGTAAGGGCCAGGCAATGCTGGACAGAAGGGAGGCGAAGAAGGACCTTAACTGGGCACTACACCTACTGGTTTACGGGGAGAACATACTGCCGGGGGTTGGCAATAGGAAACTGGTTAAAACACCGGATGTTAAGGAGGCGAACGTCGTCGTCATGAGGGCTAGGGAGAAACAGGAGAGGGGTGTGGCTGCCGTCGTGACGGTGCAGTCGGGGTGGAGGAGGAGGGAAATCTGGGGCCCGTACTGCGTACGGAGGGAGAAGACTATTTTCATACAGAGGTACTGGAGGAGACTGGTTATACTTAGGACTTATAGAGCGGTTTATATGGACGTTCTTAAGGTCGTGGGTATCGTGCAGAAGGTATACAGGGGTAGCAGGGGTCGTGTGTTCGCCCTAAAGCGGCTGGGTGGAGTCGTAGACGTTCAGAGGTTCTGCAGGGGTATGTCCGTCAGGCGTAACCTCGCACTTCTCCGCGGTAAGGCCGCTGTTATCCAGGCGGCCGAGAGGGGCAGGAGGTCTAGGCTGGCGTTCGCTTTAATCAGGGACCTGATTGTAGCAGCACAGGCTTGCATAAGGGGGTGGGCCAAGAGGAGGATCGCGGGGCAGCAGAGGAAGGAGAGGCTGGGGGAATACAGGGACCTACTGTTCGAATGCTGGAGGAGGTGCTGCACCCCGCTGGCGTACAGGAGCAAGTTCTGGGCGACCTTCGACGGGGGGGGTTTCCTGGACGTTGCGGTTCACGAGGATGAGCTTAATAGGGTCTGGAGGGACATGGGGGTGTGGAGGGGGGGGGGAACGGGGGGGGGG
>BRYA01000305.1:49967-64599 GCA_030267965.1 Triparma columacea
GATTCGGGGGAGGGAGAAGCCCGGGGAAGGCGGAGTGGAAGAAGGAGAGGAGCGGGATTATCGAAACGTACATGTTGGGGGAGGGGGGGGAGGGGGGGGGCAAGGATGAGAATGATGACGACGACTCTGTCAACACCGGGGTGAGCTTGTCGTCAACGTCGTCGGTTAGCTCGGGATGAGAGGTGGACATTGGCAAAAAGCTAGATTCAGGTTTGCAATTAATTCCTTTTAGTTTTTGGTTTTTGTAAGTGTTGATTCCGCTCTCCGCCTTAAATCCTCCTTCCCCGTTCTCACACGTCCACAAGATGAATCAAGCTTTTCTCGAAGATCCCTTTAATAACCTTCGCAACCTTGACACCTTTAACCCTCCCCTTCTCCACCCCTCTCCCATCAACCCCCTCCCCACCCTTGTTAACAATCTCAACTCCCCTACATATCCCATAACTGTCAATAGTAGTGTAAATCCATCCTTTGCAATCCCCCCCCCCCCCAACAACCTCCAGTGTAAACCCAGTCCCTTTGTTATTTGGTTTTGTTAACCCTAACGTAGAAGTGAACAGACACGTACGGGACTTAAAGATATCACCACCGGCTATGATAGCACCTGTAATAACGTTCCTACAAGTCGGTGCTATTAAATGTGGTACTTCAGTTGGGGATACCTCTAGCGAGCATAGGATTGCTACAGGGTGAGGTGGATCGAGGGTTTGTATTACTTGGGAGGTGGCTAATGATGTTAGTAAGGTGGGGGGGGGGGAGTGGGGGGATGAGGTGTTGGGGTTCGTTATGGTTACGTGGACGAGGGGAGTACGGGGGGATAAGGGGTTTGGGGTTAGGGAAGTGGGGTAGGACTGAGGGAGGTAGGTCGGGGTTAGGGTGCAGGTTACTGTTAGGAGAGGGGCAGAGGTGGGGGATGTGGGGGAAGGGTAGGTGAGGGTGCAGGAGGGGGGGAGGAGGGGGGAGGAGTATGTTATTGTGAAGGGAGGAAGGGTGGACATATTGTGTGGAGAAAGTGGTGTGGTTGGTTTGGGTGGTGTGTGGTGTGTGTTTGGGTGGTGTGTGTGTGTTTGTGTCTTTGTGTGTGTGCACGTTTGGTGTGTTGTAGATGGTGTCGTTGATGTTGTCGTAGATGATGTCGTAGATGTAGTATTTGTCGTCAAAATGGATACTCAGAGGTAATTGTCGATGGGATAATTAGTAGTGGGGGTTGTATGGCACAAACTCTAACCCAAACTATGAATATAATTGTATATCTGAATATCTCAATATATCTACTAACGTATCAACAAATGAATGTGTGTAGAAATGAATGTAGGGAGCAATGAATGTCTCCACCACTGTCTCGAGATGGGTTGGGTGTGTGGATTGTGCCCTTTCAATACTTCTATATTGCTCTAAAATGCTATAATGCTGTTGTTAATGGCTGTTAATGACTGTTTTATGGCTCTCAATTCCAGCTGATTAGCTGTAAGGAGGATATTGGTCTGAAATTTGGTCCCTTAATTATTATTTTCTGACGGCTTTTTTTCTTTCACTACATTAATAGAAGAGAGTTCATGTCGACCGTGCCGGCGCATTGTCTAGATTTCAGCTCGCACGTTAACACACGCACGCCTAGTATCACCAAAATAGAAAGATGCAAGGTGGAAGAAGTTGGATCAGAGGACCCTGGTGGTATCCTTCAGGGGTTTCAAGGAGGGAATCAGGGTGAATCGATAGCAGATGGTGTCGGAGGATCGGGAAGCGAGGCATTTGTTAAAAAGGAGGATGTGGTACAGCATGAATTGCTTGTTTGCCAACCATGTGATGAAGATGATGATGTGAAGGTTGTTGCTGAAAGGAAGACTAACAGCAGGAGCAAGGAGAGAAAGAGAGAAACGAGAATGGAATACAATAATGACAATGACGAAGAAGACTATAAAAAGGACGAGGACTCTTGGGATGGTGATGGTAACAGTGGTGAAAATGATGATGATGAATATAAGCCTGGGTATGAGAAGAAGTCTCAGTACGATATTAGCACAACATGGTATACATGCCCGCAAGAAGGATGTGAATATAAGGCAAAGAAAAGAGGCAGTATCAAGAACCACCTTGCTTACGTTCACGATATTGGCGTAACCTGGCATCCATGCCCGCAAGAAGGGTGTGATTATAAGGCGAAGAGGAGAGTCAGTATCAAGAAACACCTTGCTGATATTCACGATATTGGCGTAACGTGGCATATGTGCCCACAAGAGGGTTGTGAATATAAGGCGAAGGAGAGAGGCAATATGAAGTCCCACCTTGCTAATATTCACGATATTGGCGTCACCTGGCATCCATGCCCGCAAGATGGGTGTGAATATAAGACGAAGGAGAGAGGCAGTATCAAGAACCACCTTGCTCATACTCACAACATTGGCGTAACATGGCATACATGCCCGCAAGAAGGGTGTGAATATAAGGCGAAGCAGAGAGGCCATATCAAGGTGCACCTTGCTAATATTCACGATATTGGCGTAACCTGGCATTCATGCCCGCAAGAAGGATGTGAATATAAGGCGAAGGATAGAGGCAGCATCAAGAACCACCTTGCTAATATTCACGACATTGACGTAACATGGCATAAATGCCCGCAAGAAGGGTGTGAATATAAGGCGAAGATGAGATCCAGCCTCAAGACACACATTTCTAAGCATCACGTATAAGTTGATTCATCTTAAGCAGAGTTGAAGCATCTCAACCTTCTTTTATTGTTGCTGTAAATTATTTTATCTTTATCCGAAATCTATCAATTTTTTCTCCTTTTTCTTTACATAGTGGTGTTGTGGGTGTCTCAAAAATTGAACGATTGATTCAACATGTAAGTATAATCATCGATTGATATCAACAACAAAGACCTTTACAGAAATTCAAGAATTACTCTCCACAAAACTTTCGGAATCTTGTCACGTGCCTCAGTCGCCCTTAGCGGGGCTTCAACTCCGTCCGGTTGCTTCCTCTTCAGACTATCCTGTCCACTGGGTTGATTCTCCACGTGATCCCAGGTTCCCTTGAGGCACAGCAGAGCACTGACGCGTTCCATCACAGCGACATTGCGGTGCCACCTGTAATGGAGGAGGTCCTCGACAGTCGGCATATTTTTATCAGCAGCGGCATCGATTAGGGTAGTGCAGTTCAAGAAGCAGTCTTCACCGATGGCAACGGCAGGAGATAGACTGAGTTTCGTTAGGGCGGAGCATCCGTGGAAGGCCCACTTGCCAATTGTCGTCACTGAGTCCGGGATGGTGATGGCCGTGAGGGAGGAGCATCCAGAGAAGGCGCAATCGCCAATCGTTGTCACTCCAATTGGGATGGTGATGGACGTGAGGGAGGAGCATCTGTTAAAGGCATATAAACAAATCATCGTCACTCCGTCCGGAATGGTGATGGCCGTGAGGGAGGGGCATCCGTAGAAGGCGCTTCTGTCAATCGTTGTCACTCCATCTGGGAGGGTGATGGCCGTGAGGGAGGAGCATCCAAAGAAGGCGTTCTCGTCAATCATCGTCACTCTAATTGGGATGGTGATGGCCGTGAGGGAGGAGCAAAATCTGAAAGCGCCCTCGCCAATCGTTGTCACTGAGTCCGGGATGTTGATGGCCGTGAGGGAGGAGCATCCGTAGAAGGCGAGGTCGCCAATCGACGTCACTCCATCTGGGATGGTGATGGCCGTGAGGGAGGAGCAGTCTTCGAAAGCGTGTTCGCCAATTGTCGTCACTCCTTGTGCAAAAGTCACTTCTGTGAGTTCACGATTGTCTTCGAAGCTCTCTGTTCCGGAGTATACTGCTGTTTTGGGAGAGTCCCCATCATCTGATGACGACCCACAATAGTCTCTACCGTAGCCATGACTATACACATCACCATCGTCATCACTATAGTCATCACTATAGTCATCACCATAAGCAAAGTCTAATTCACTCATTGTAGGGATGGAGAGGATCTTTTATAACCTAACCCTAACCCTGGATTTATTATACTGTCTTTTCGTTAACAGCTTCAATCTTCAACGAATTCCTACATTATTGACACGAATCAGGAGGGTTAGTGTGGTGTGATTGACAAAGAACAAGGGAGAGGGATGGTGAGACCCCTCAAGGATGCGCCATTGCGGCGTAAATGGCGGTTCTCTGCCCGATAGTAAC
Organism: Triparma columacea; assembly: GCA_030267965.1. NCBI lineage: Eukaryota > Bolidophyceae > Parmales > Triparmaceae > Triparma > Triparma columacea. The sequence goes on from BRYA01000305.1 coordinate 54,131, forward strand.
CACAATATGACACTAATAATATCGGAAATAGGGCCCAAAGTAGTATTATCTATTCTATAAGACGGTAATAAGACAGGGGGAAAACCCCACGAATACTCGACCTCGATTGAAGGGGAAATAACTTGGTTCCTGTGACGTGAATAGGGAACTAAAAGTCAACGATAGGACTAGATACAACTGCATAAAGCCTTAACAAAGTCATCGTTGTCATTGTTGTCCTCCTTCCTTTGTTTACCTTTGTTGCTTTTTTGGCAGGTTTTGCATTGCGAAGCAAAGTACAGTTGTTTAAATTTACCAAGTACTACCCCATACGTGATCGAAACCAAGTATAGCTCTTGGACTCGATAATTTACGAACCAGTTCTCTAATAAGTTTTTGAAGCCTCCCGCCCACCCTGCAAGTTTAATAGCCGACACGCCCCCCTTCTTCTTTCTCGCACACACCCCCAAATCTCCTCTCCCCTCCCTTCTCCCCCGCCCCCCCTTCCCCCCCCCCTTTTCTCTCCCAATGGAGATAACAACCACCATGCCACGTCACGCAGCCCCTGAACAAGGGGAGTTACTGTTGTCGGAAGCACAGTCTTCACGCCTCCTTGCAAAACTAAAACAGAAGCTCGATGGCCTTGGCGTTACAGCAAATTTTCAGGACGAGCTGACAGCAATTGAGAACCTTCTATGGGATAAGATTCGCCTCGAGGACCAAGTCAAATGGCTAAGAGGGGAAAGTCCCTCCTCCTCTGAACCCTCAAGCCCCCCCATGATGCCGGCAATGTTGACAGTTGCTGTACTCACCCCACTCACCGACCTTGAACTCTTGTGCCAAAGCTATATTAGCGCAATCAAGAAGAGCTCATTTGACACTAGGAGGGACATCGAAAAATGGTTTGACGCTAATTTTCCTTCCTTCAAAGAGTCGGGGGGGAGGTGGAAGACGTCCAGGAAGAACATCAGGACCTTTCTCGTGGAGGTGAGAACGGTGACAATAATGAAGATGGCGGTGTGACAACGATGTTTGTGGCGGAGGGGCGCTGAACGCATCTTAACTTATCTACTACCGACGCAATGAACGCAACGCTTTCCGCGGCTCGCCCCCCACTCGATTCTCTCGTCACAGCTCGCAGTGAAGTTGCGTCCAATGTTGAAGATGTTCAGAGTTGGCTTGGGCCTCAGGTTGTTCCTCATTGCAGCTTCGTCATATGTCGACATGGCGACGGACGTGCTGGTGACAGTCTCTTTCTTCCAGAGAGGAGCAAACGACTGGGGATATGCCTCCCTTTCATGCGTGTCATTGGGGATCGGGTTCCAGGTCTTGTTCGCTTTCATTCAGTATCGCGGACTAGGATTTAGGAGGTGCATTACTATGCTAATTTGCGCTTTGCTAGGACTCCTTCCGCTTTTTGAAGCGTGGTATGTTTTCCGTGGTGTCGAACAGACTTCAGGCATGGTGAGTTGGAATTAAGGATTATTATTTTAAAGGGACATACATGAAGGGTTGCTCAAATTTTAGGGGTAGATGCAATAATTATGTCCCCCTCCCCACCAACCCCCTACCAATCCCCCCTTCCAGGCGTTTGAGCCGATCTTCATGCTCGCTACCACCAAGGGTCTGGAGATTACCTTTGAGGCGCTCCCCGAGTCTATAATCCAATGCATCGCCATGCTTTCAAGCAAGCCCGAGGAGGTGAGGCTAAGCGAGGAGCAAATCGAGGAGCGAAGCGACAAGCTAGCGACGCAATAGCTAGCGACGAAAACCGCACGAGCTCCTTTAAAATGCCTCCTCCGTAACCAACGCAATAATCCTCACACAATAATCCCAACCTCTCTCGCTCCTCGCAGATCACACTTGTCAACTACATCGGCATTGCATCCTCGCTCGCTGCAACGGGACTCATAATCTCTGATGCCAACCTTAGCATATCTCGCACGTTTGAAAGGGGTGCACCGAACAATCCTCAGGTAAGACTCGTATCCGAAACTGTAAAGCTCCTGCGCACTAACGCAACCCTCTCAACGGCTCGCTTCGCTTGCCGCACTCGCTTCGCTCGCCGTAGTACAACTGGATTCCTAAAGAGAGGAAGAGTCTCTTACTCTGCATTGCAGGTTACGCTATCTTCACCACGTTCTACTTTACCAGCAATGTGCTTGCCCTTTCCCTCGCCCTCCTCTATTTCGGTGGCACGGTAATGAGCACCGCCATCGCTGTTGAGATCGTCATCGTCATGCTGTACAAGCACTACATCGACGAGGCCTTGTTTGGGTTTTCCCTGTCTCCGAAGCCGTCAAAATTGGACTATGTGCTTGGTCCAATAACAAAGTTCATCCAGTACGTTCTCTCTTTCGTCAGCTACATTTCGCTGACGAAAAATCCGACGGAATTGGGTGCGCACGTTACGTCGGCCCTCATCGTTTGGCGCATGGCGAGCTGTTCTGCGCTCGTCCTACTTACCCTCCCGACCCTCAGCGATGGAAGATTGCCGTGGCTGTCGTTACATGGCGGGATTGCAACGTACTCCTCGTGCTTGCTCCTCAGCTGGGTTGGAGCCCTAATGTACTGGGGGAACATGACGGAGGAGCACGAGAAGTGGAGGTGGTGGAGGAGGCAGACTGGGGTGGACTTCATCAACGAGGTGTGGGATACCGAATTCGTGTGGTACGCAGAATGTGGGTCGAAGGAGGAGGATCTAGTCCTGAGGCTCATGAGCATCCACCCCATCAACTTTCCCATGGAGCGGATTAGGTTTTGGGTCTGCGACGAGCTCGTGGATAAGTACGGCGGAAAGACGACGGGGGAACCGCTGGACAGTGACAATAGCGGCGAGCTCTCCGGTGAAGAGAGCGGGGAAGAGGTGAAGAGCAGGGGGTCCGGGCGTAGGCTCACGCGTGCGTCCAGGGGCGAGTTCATCACCCAAGAGTTCAAGGATCGCATGATAACAGTTTTCACCTGGTGGAACAGGCAATGCATAACATCCGCGCATAGACAAGAGGCCCTCAGGGACGTGAAAGATGCGCTGGACATGATCCCAACCTTCATCCCTCCTCTTCCAATCGAGTCGCAGAGGACGACTAGGCAGGTTACTATAAGAGGGAGTGGGACAGGGAGGGTTGCGCCCGAGCCGCTGCCGTCGGGTGAAACGAAGGCTGAAACATAACGAGCAAAGACGGAAAAAGATAAACAAATTGAACGACGATTGATCAACAACAAAGAGTTTACAGAAATTCCAGAATTACTCTCCACAAAACTTTCGGGATCTTCTCACGTGTCTCAGTCGCCCTTAGCGGTGGGGCTTCAACTCCGTCCGTTCGCTTCCGCTTCCTAGCCGATCTCCTGGGTGGGTTCTCCACGTGATCCCAGGTTCCCTTGAGGCACAGCAGAGCGTTGACGCGTTCCGTCACAGCGAGTTTGCGATGCCACCTGTAATGGAGGAGGTCCTCGACAGTCGGCATATTTTTATCAGCAGCGGCAGCGATTAGGGCAGTGCAGTTTGCGAAGCAGTCTTCACCGATGGAAACGGCAGGAGATAGAATGAGTTTCGTCAGGGCTACGCATCCCCTGAAGGCTTCAAGGCCGATCGTCGTCACTCCATCTGGGATGGTGATGGCCGTGAGAGAGGAGCATTCAGAGAAGGCGCAATCGCCAATCGTTGTCACTCCAATTGGGATGGTGATGGCCGCGAGGGAGGAGCATCTGTGGAAGGTCTGTTCGCCAATCGTTGTCACTCCGTTAGGGATGGTGATGGCCGTGAGGGAGCATCCACCGAAGGCGCCAACGCCAATTGTCGTCACTCCATCTGGGATTGTGATGGCCGTGAGGGAGGAGCAAAACCTGAAGGCGGCATTGCCAATCGTCGTCACTCCGTCCGGGATTGTGATAGTCGTGAGGGAGTAGCAACTTATGAAGGCTCGACTGTTAATCGTCGTCACTGAGTCCGGGATGGTGATGGCCGTGAGGGAGGAGCATTCTTCGAAGGCGCTATAGCCAATCGACGTCACTCCATCTGGGATGGTGATGGCAGTGAGGGAGGAGCATCCTTGGAAGATGGATCTGTCAATCGACGTCACTGAGTCCGGGATGGTGATGGCCGTGAGGGAGGAGCACTCTTCGAAGGCGTGTTCGGCAATTGTCGTCACTCCGTCCGGGAGGGTGATGACCGCGAGGGAGTAGCATCCGTAGAAGGCTTGCATGCCGATCATCGTCACTCCGTCCGGGATGGTGATGGACGTGAGGGAGGAGCATTCGTAGAAGGCGCCCTCGCCAATCGTCGCAACTCCGTCCTCGCCAATCGTCGCAACTCCGTCCGGGATTGTGATGGCCGTGAGGGAGGAGCATCTGAAGAAGGCGTTTTGGCCAATCGTTGTCACTCCGCCCGTAATGGTGATGGCCGTGAGGGAGGAGCATTCATAGAATACGGAATCGCCAATTGTCGTCACTCCGTCCGGGATGTTGATGGCAGTGAGGGAGGAGCATTCATAGAATACGGAATCGCCAATTGTCGTCACTCCGTCCGGGATTGTGATGGCTGCGAGGGAGGAGCATCTGCTGAAGGCGCCATCGCCAATCGACGTCACTGAGTCTGGGATGGTGATGGCCGTGAGGGAGGAGCATCCGCAAAAGGCGCCACTACCAATAGTCGTCACTCCGTCCGGGATTGTGATGGCCGTGAGGGAGTAGCATTCACTGAAGGCGAATCTGCCAATCTTCGTCACTCCGTCCGGGAGGGTGATGGCCGTGAGGGAGGAGCATCTAGAGAAGGCGTCTACGCCAATCGACGTCACTCCTTGTGCAAAAGTCACTTCTGTGAGTTCACTATTGTCTCTGAAGCTCTCTGTTCCGGAGTATACTGCTGTTTTGGGAAGGGGAGAGTCCCCATCATCTGGGTCGTCATAGTCATCACCATAGTCATCACTATAGTCATCACCATACTCATCATCACCATCGTCATCACCATAAGCAAAGTCAAATTCACTCATTGTAGGGATGGAGAGGGTCTTTTATACCGTCCTTTAGGTAACCTAACCCTAACCCTGGATTTATTATACAGTCTTGTAGTGAACAGCTTCAATCGTCAACGAATTCCTTCAGTATTGACGGGAATCAGGAGGGTTAGTGTGGTGTGATGGAGTAAGAACAAGGGAGAGGGATTGTGAGACCTCAGGATGCGTCATTGTGGCGTCAATAGCTGTTATCTGCACGATACAAACCCCAACATAACCCTAACAGTATCGGAAATATGGTCGAAAGTAGTATTATCTCGTCTATGAGACGAATAATCCAACCCAATGTCCACTCAGTCAGTCGACCACGATTTGAAGAGTGGAAATAACTTGAACTTGGACGTGAATAGGAGATTAAAAACATCAATAGGACAAATAACAAGTGGTAAAAGCCTTGAAAAGTGTTATCATTGTCATCGTTGTCTCGTTTTACCTTTATTTCGATAAGATTTTCTTTTGCCAAAACAGATTGGTCTCCAATCCATCTCAGATCTCAGGTCAGATAAAACAATATAATAACGTTGATTAAACATGTAAGTATAATCATCTAGTATTATGACCCGATTGTTTCAATCCTGTCTGACTTATAGTTGGAAAAAAGTTAACGTTCATGCTCCAACAACAAAGAGTTACAGAAACTCCAGAATTACTCTCCACAACACTTTCGGAATCTTCTCCCTTGCCTCACTTGCCCTTAGCGGTGCTTCAGCCACGTCCACTAGCTTCCGCTTCCGGCCTCCCGATACTCCGGCGTGGCTATCAGGTCCACTGGGTTGATTCTCCACGTGATCCCAGGTTCCCTTGAGGCATAGCAGAGCGTTGACGCGTTCGATCACAGCGACATTACGGTGCCACCTGTAATGGAGGAGGTCCTCGACAGTCGGCATATTTTTGTCGGCAGCGGCAGCGATTAGGGCAGTGCAGTTCCAGAAGCATCCTTCACCGATGGAAACGGCAGGAGATAGAATGAGCTTCGTTAGGGAGGAGCATCCATCGAAGGCTTGATTGCCAATCGCCGTCACTCCATCCGGGATGGTGATAGCCGTGAGGGATGCGCATCCGTAGAAGGCGCCATCGACAATCGTTGTCACTGAGTCCGGGATGGTGATGGCCGTGAGTGAGGAGCATCCGTAGAAGGTCTGTTCCTTAATCGTTGTCTCTCCGTCCGGGATGGTGATGGCCGTGAGGGAGGAGCATCCACCGAAGGCGCCAACGCCAATTGTCGTCACTCCATCTGGGATTGTGATGGCCGTGAGGGAGGAGCAAAACCTGAAGGCGGCATTGCCAATCGTCGTCACTCCGTCCGGGATTGTGATGGTCGTGAGGGAGGAGCATTCCAAGAAGGCACGATTGCCAATCATCGTCACTCCGTCCGGGATGGTGATGGCCGTGAGGGAGGAGCATCCGTAGAAGGCGCCATCGCCAATCGTTGTCACTCCGTCCGGGATGGTGATGACCGTGAGGGAGAAGCATCCGTAGAAGGCTTGCATGCCGATCATCGTCACTCCGTCCGGGATGGTGATGGACGTGAGGGAGGAGCATCTACTGAAGGCGTAATTGTCAATCGTCGTCACTGAGTCCGGGATTGTGATGGCCGTGAGGGAGAAGCATCTGTAAAAGGTGTTTTGGCCAATCGTTGTCACTCCGTCCGGGATTGTGATGGCAGTGAGGGAGGAGCATCTAGAGAAGGCGGCCCAGCCAATTGTCGTCACTCCAATTGGGATGGTGATGGCCGTGAGAGAGGAGCATCCGCAGAAGGCTTCACGGCCAATTGTTGTCACTCCGTCCGGGATGGTGATGGCTGCGAGGGAGGAGCATCTTGCAAAGACTTGTATGCCAATTGTCGTCACTCCATCTGGGATGGTGATGGCCGTGAGGGAGGAGCATCCTCTGAAGGCTTCATCGCTAATCGTCGTCACTCCGTCCGGGATTGTGATGGCCGTGAGGGAGGAGCATCTTCTAAAGGCGTGCATATCAATTGTCGTCACTCCATCTGGGATGGTGATGGCCGTGAGGGAGGAGCATTCCCTAAAGGTTCCATGGCCAATCTTTGTCACTCCGTCCGGGATGGTGATGGCCGTGAGGGAGGAGCATCCCCAGAAGGCGTAATTGCCAATCGACCTAACTCCGTCCGGGATGGTAATGGCCGTGAGGGAGGAGCATCGGGAGAAGGCGCTTCCACCAATCGTTGTCACTGAGTCCGGGATTGTGATGGCTGCGAGGGAGGAGCATCTGTAGAAGGCGTCGCGGCCAATCGTTGTCACTCCGTCTGGGATTGTGATGGCCGTGAGGGAGGAGCATCTGTAGAAGGCATCATTGCCAATCGTTGTCACTGAGTCCGGGATGGTGATGGCTGCGAGGGAGGAGCATCCGTAGAAGGCGCTCTCGCCAATTGACGTCACTCCTTGTGCAAAAGTCACTTCTGTGAGCTCATGATTGCCTCTGAAGCTCTCTGTTCCGGAGTATACTGCTGTTTTGGGAGAGTCCCCATCATCTGATGACGACCCACAATAGTCTCTACCGTAGTCATGACTATAGTCATCACTATCGTCATCACTATAGTCATCACTATAGTCATCACCATAAGCAAAGTCTAATTCACTCATTGTAGGGATGGAGAGGATCTTTTATACCGTCTTTTCGTTAACAGTTTAAACCCTCAAAGAATTTCTACATTATTGACGGGAATCAGGAGGGTTAGTGTGGTGTGATGAGTAAGAACAAGGGAGGTCTCTCGGGTGTGTCATTGGGGGGGAAAAACTTGGTTCCTTGACGTGAATAGGAAACTAAAATCAACGAGAGGACAAACTACAACTGGTCAAAGCCTTAACAAGGGTTATTGTTGTCATTGTTGTCCTCCTTACCTTGTTAACCTTTGTTGCAGTTTTTTGCCTGTTTTCCACTTCCTTCCGAATTCCTTCTCCACAAGGTAAAAAAAGGTAAGGAGGGCAACAATGACAATGATAACCCTTTTCGAGGCTTTCACCAGTTATAATTCGTCCTATCTTTGATTTGTTAGTTCCTATTAAAGTCAACTTCAAAAGTTATTTCCCCTCTTCAATCATGGTCGACACTGAGTATTCATTGGGTGGATTTTTCGTCTCATAGACGATATAAAAACTACTTTCGGCGATATTTTCGATACTTTTAGTATCATGTTGCGATTTATATGGGCAGATAACAGCCATTGACGCCACAATGATGCATTCCTTGAGGGTCTCACCATCCCTCTCCCTTGTTCTTACTTCATCACACCACACTAACCCTCCTGAGCCCGTCAATAATGTAGGAACTCGTCTCATATTCCCACTCCCGTTTTCCACAAAAAATGTTTGCAGCCCTGAAGAGAATGCTCACGCTTGCCTGGCGCGCTTTCAATCCCACCGCTGGTCAATCAAATAACAATCGCGCAGTTACGAAGTGAAAGCGTAAGAAGGTTGCGAAGAAAAAAACGGTTGGGGCGAAGAAGTCCAAGAAATCAACGAAGAAGGCGCAGAAGGTCAAGGGGGAGTTCGTGAAGATCGCGGGAACTTCTTTCCGAAAGTCGAGCTGTGACAAAGCGATAAAGGTGAGAGGCAGCGAGAGTAGAAGCAACAATTTGCTGCCCACTTCTCCTTCGCCATTTCTAACATCATGATCACACCTTCCTTCGCGGCTCGCTTTGCTCGTCGCAGAAGAACGGCGAAGTCCTCGAAGGCGACAGGTACACCAACAATCACACAGTGGACCTCGTGCCTGACCCCGAGAATCCTTACGATCCGTACGCAATCAAGGTCCTGTTGAGTGGTGAGTTCGTGGGTTTCATCCCGAAGAATAAAACTTATCTTGTGGACGTAACCCTGGAGGCAACGGTGTGGGGGTTTAGGTGGAACGATTACTTGAAGCAATTTCAGGGGAAGCTGAGGGTGAACGTAGGTCCAAAGTGCGCAGAAGAGGGGAAGTTATGAAGAACAACGGAAGTTCTGATAGGTGATGAATTGCGTGTGAATCAAGAGATGAGATGAAATGAGATATGAATGAGTAGTTTTTTGTGCAACTTGCGTTTTAGCATTGTTTGTTTGGTTCAATTGATAGGCTGTAGATGTGCTTTCGCTCGTTGAGTTCCGGCATTGAGTATGGAGGGAGGGAAGGTTGGGTTGTTTTTCAAACAACAAAGCTTCATTTATGTTATTGTTCGTGAGTAGTACCTGCGTTCCGAGCTCGCCTGTGTTGCGACCGAATCTCCACGACTGAGGCGGTACTCCGAAAATGCGTCGATGCATGCTGTTCGCCTAGCTAGGGCAACTGCATCCCCATCAAGAAGATTGATTGATTGATTGAGAGCATGATGGAAGGCTGATATCTCAGCCCCCTCATTCCTGCAACAGCTGCTGTTCGTTAATACGACTCATATACAGTTGTTGTAGATTGAATAGATAGCTGTAAAAGAGACAATAATAGCTGCAAGGAGACAATAAGAGCTGTAAGGAGACAATAAGGAGACAACCCCAACTTTGCCGACGACGACCTCACACTTCCTTTCCAGACAATATGCTCCTATATACATTCCTCTCACTTACTATACTACTTATATATTGTATAACAACAACTGCGTCATATAAAGTCTTCAAAACTACGCACAGACCAATAAATACAGCACCTACAAATACACCCTCCATTTTTCACGGAATTAAATCAACAACACACCACCGCTGTAGGATCCATTTCAGAGGCGGCGCATTGGATGATAGTGATGATGATAGCGATGATGATAGTGACGCAGTAACTGATAGTAATGATGACTCTCAATCTCAACAAGACTCAGACTCAGACGCTGAATCTGAATCTGAATACGAATCAGAATCCGAGGAAGACGAACCTAAAGTTAAGCTCTCCAAGGCCTCCAAATCACACGTATCCTCAGCCATGTCATCCTCCATCTCCTTCCCCAAAACACCCTCCTTCCTCCGTTTCCTAACTTCCCTCAGCCCTTCCACACTCTTCAAAATGACCACAACCTACTGGAAGTCTCTCATCAACCCCTCCTACCCCTCCTCCGTCGATCTCGACGAGCCCGCCGGTTCGGACCTCCGCTCCGCCCTCAGCAGGAAGGGTTCCAGCTCCGGTGGCCACCGTAGGGGGACCAAGAAGATGAAGAGGGGGCAGGCCAAGACGCTTAGCGACCTGCCAAAGCTCAACCAGTGAGGGTAAGCACGCGCTACCGGAGGGTAGGCGTGCCTTATTTCAAGTTTAGTGTGTCCGAAGAGAAGGGACAGGCAAAAAGTAACAAAGGGAAAGGGGTTGAGAGAATGAAAGGACTCTCGGGAGGGGGGGATGGAACAAACCGTGTTAATGACGCCCAAATGATGTATTCAACTGGGCCGACAATTTACGAGCTGATATCCCCTCAAGAACAAAACCGAGGACCTTTTAAAAATCCCCCTTTTCAGAAAAGAAAACCCCTTGGCAACATTTTTCATACTCCCCCCCCACCCCCCC
>BRYA01000305.1:64656-87353 GCA_030267965.1 Triparma columacea
TAACGTGCGTAACCACAGCGTAAAGACAATCCCCATACGGCCCCCTAAGCATCTGCGCCCCCCCTCCCCCCACCCCCCTAACGCAGGCCCTAACGACCTCCGGACCAGCCTCGGCCGTCCTACCGTCAACGAAGGCTGCACGGGTCGCGAGAGCGGCACGGGAGGAAGGGGAGAGACGGACGCCCTTACGGCCGATTATCTGGGTCAGGAATATCAGGGAGGCGCGGGTGGAATCCCTCTCGCCGCCGCACTGGGTTAGGCAGGCAACGGCGAAGGAGTATATAAGTGTGAAGGCGTCGTTCTCGACTAACCCAGTCGGGCAGAACAGTAGGAACCTTTGCGCGAGTCCGTAGAACGCCGCCACGATCGCCGTGGACGACTGTATTCCCTTGCTGTTCATCCTTTCGACCGTCTTCGTCGTGAGGTGTTTAAGTAGTTCCCTGAAGCTCTGTGTATACGCCCCCTCCATCGGTCCGAATTTCTCGACTGCTACGCCGACAAAGTTCAGACAGTCCACGGCGTAGATCTCCTCGTATGCCTGGACGACGACGTTTATTACCTCGCCTAGACGGGAGGATATAACCGACCCGAAGGAGGATACTATCTTGGAGTGGACGGAGAGGAGGGAACTAAGGATTGAGGGGTGGGTACGGCAGGGGGCGTAGGAGGCGATGGAGGTAAGGAGGGGCCACATGAAGTTAAGGAGCTCGGTGACTGGAGTGGTGTAGGGCAGGGGGGAGGGGGGGGGGCGGGGGGGGGGGGTCAGAGTGATGTGTTTGTGAGCCCGCTTGGCCCTTGAGGAAAACACCGACCCCCCCAAGACATCTCCCCCTTTCTTCTATATCCCCCAATACGGCTCAGTAAGAAAAAGCCAACGAAGGCTCGCGTCGTCACTTGATATCAGTAACTCTAGTCCGTGTCCACCATGTGCAGTCGAGACTTATAACGCCACTATGGGTCGCGCCCCAACTGCGGTGGACGAGTAATCATTGCCGTATGTACACACACATACATATACATATATATTTACCGTCGCCGTCCTTGCGCCCTCCCGCCCGCTCCTCTCAACTCACCTCCATTAGCATCCGGTGTGCTCCCATCTAAATATTTGATAACGACCGCCAGCACCCCCAGCCCCATGGCCATGTTCCTCTTCAGAGCCTCCACCTTCCCCAGGTCAACCCCCCCCCTCTCCAGCGCCTCGGCCTCGGCGAACGTCCCCTCGATGTACTTAAGAACGGGGGCGCAGACCACCCCTAGCCCAGCGGTTCCCCGGGGACCCCCGATCTGGACGCACAGCCTAGTGCTACCCTCAGCAATCGCCGATATGGCCGGCTCGTTACCTGTCGTCAGGGCCGTTGTGATAAGCGTCCCCAGGAGGTTCGTGGTTATGTCCGCCGTCGTCGATAGCAGTTGCTTCGTGCAGTTAAGTAGTATCCCTCTAACAGACTTCCCCGCCTCCCCCTGAGTGGCCGCGCTGGAGCTCGGGTGCCCTAGGGCTACCTCCAAGTACGCTAGTATCCTAACGATCGTTTCCGGGCTGCAGTGCGTGTTAATGAACGGCGCGAAGCTCCCCAGGTATCTGCACGTGCTCGTAAGCATGCACGGGTGTAGCTGTTCCCCCTGCGCCTCGCAGACGACTGCGGTAAGCTCCTTAAGGACGGCGACAGTGCCCTCCTTGTCGGCCTTGAGGGAACCGAAACCGGCGACGCTCTTGACGCGGGCGCAGACGACACCGCTGACCTCCTCCAAACCAAACAGGCACACCTCAATCTCCTCCCACTTTGACGATTGGGACATGTACGCCTGGAGGGTTAGGAGGAAGTCTAGCCTCAACAGGCTGTAGCACTGTTGTAGCGGCTCGCTCACGAGCTGCCTGAACTCGGTGAACTCGGCCTCGTCCACCTCTAGCTCGTCCTCCCAGCTCTCAAAGGAGGAGGGGAAGGAGGCCAGGGTTAGCAGGACGTTGCAGACCTCCTTGTACAAGGGCCGCTCGTACATCGGCAGACGGTCGATGACCGGCATATCGTTCAGGTCGAGGTACACGTTTAAAACGTTGCAGCGGACGGTGTGGAGGGGGGACCGCTGCAGCTGCTGGGTGATGAAGGGGGTGATGAGGGTGGTGTTGATGGAGGAGCCCGTGGCTTTGGCGCAGATGTGTGGTATGACCTTCGTTGCTAGCGACAGTATTAAGTTGCTGATGTTGCTCAAAGCCGTACTGGAGGCGGTCGACCCGCCGCCTTCGACTAACTGGACGAGGGATTGGTAAGGAGTGTAGATGAACCGGTGTTCTGAAGGTTCGTCGAAATATTTTACGAGCTCGAAGAGGATGGGGAGGTCTGCGCTGGCGCTTGCTTTTTCTATTACTAGCTCCAAGTACTCGGACGCTGCGGCGACTAGGCTCGCGCTCGCGTCGTCTCTGACAGGGAGCTTCAGAAGCTCGATAAGCGAGCTAAGGAAGGGCGTCGAGGAAAGTTGGGAAAGGTTGACAGTATCAGCGAAGAACTGCGCACCTATTTTGTACACTCGCCGCGATGCCTCGACGATTTTTACTGTGACGGCAGAAGGAGTGGGGGGGACAAAGCAAAGACCGAAGGGTTGCGTTAGTGTGTTGGTGAGCTTCGCTGGCATTAATTACTCGATATACTTTAGCCTCGTCGCTTCGTTCGTGTCCACTCTCACCTTTGGCCTCGATCTCGTTGTCGCTTCGAAGGAATTCCGCTCCCACCTCACAGAGGGGTCTAAAAAGCTTCTTATAAGTCTCCCGCACGCAGTCGACGGTATTTTCATCGTAATCCACATTGACCGTGGAGAATTCCGGAAGAAAGAAAAGAATGGTAGCGGCAACAATAGGCAGAAAGGGCTTTTCAGGGGACGAGGAAGCGAGGGACTGGATGCATTGTCCGCACACGGCCTCGATGGAAATTGTGGGTTGAATCATGGCGAGGAGCCGCGCGTACACGTCGGTTACGGCGTTGAGATAGTCGCCGGATTTCCGAATTGGCTGGTTCATGAAATATTTCTGAAAATTGGTGAGTAAAGCAAGATACGAAGACAGGATGTTGAGCCCGTCCTGAGTTTCGATCACCGACATCTCTTTCGAGATCTGCGGTTGGGGTTGGGGTTGTTTGCCAGGGGGTTTAGGGACGGAGGTACGGTAAGAGAAGTGTTGGAGAAGTGGCAGAGAAGTGTTGATGGCCAGAGTGTGATGAGGTTAGGGTTAGGGGGGGGGGTTACGGCTTTGTCAGCCGTTTTGGACTTTCTGACGATTATACATTTGCAACGACACAGCTCCCCTTCCCCCCTTCCCCCCCTTCCCCCCCTTCCCCCCCTCCCAACCCCCCAGACACAAGCATCTCACCTTTCCGCTGAGGATCCCACAGAGAAGTCGTATTACAGCGTAATTTTCCTTGATATTTTGGATAGGGATGGTAGGAATATGGAGAGTTTGTAGGGAGTAAAGCAGAGCCGACGTGATGCCTTCGTAGGTGGTAGGGAAGAGGGGAGTTGTTGGCTTTTGGCAGGACTGGAGGTAAGTATCAGCTTCCTGCCGTTGCTGATTCTGAAAGGGGAGGGGAGGGGGGGTGATACCGGGTGAGGTTCAGTTCCGGGACGATGGGTGGGGCGGTAGGAGGTTTGGGAAGGAGCATAAACTAAATGGGAGGAGACCGGGAGGGGCGGAGGGAACGAAAAACTTTCCCCCTGAAAGCTCAAGACGAAGTTTGATACGTTCTGGCTGTCAAGCTATACACATGCTCCCTTAACATTGAGAAGCAACAAAATCCCCGCACCACAGCAGCCAAAATGAGCACTCACTGTAGATTTTGGCGATATCAAAGCCGCTGCTCTTTGGTAGAGCTCCATTGTCTGCGGGTTTGCGCTACCTTGTACAAACATAGCTGAGCACTCGGGGAGCGGCCACTGAAGTTTTTGAGCGCGCGGGAGGGCTCAGAGCCAAACCTGAGGAAACTTGAGGCTTTTGGGAGTTTTGAGGAGGAAAGTCAGAAAGTGAAGACACAGTTTATTTGAAATCAAATCCGTACACTACGTAGAAAGGATACACGCATCGCTTTTAGTTTGACATTCTGCTACTTCAGGGAAATTCTGAAACGTACCAACGCCCTCCAAACAAACATGAGGAAGCTGCTGCTGGCACCCCTTCTTTGCTCATTCATGCTCCTCTCTGCCTTCCTACCCTTAGTCGGCGGTCTCCATGCTCCTCTCTCGGTCCGTCAGGACTTCCCTTTGATAACATCCCCTGCGTCTCCAATTTACCTTGATTCTAGTGCGACTTCTCAAAAGCCGACATTTGTGGTTGACAAGATGAGGGAGTACGAGCTGACGACGAATAGTAACGTCCACAGGGGTGCGCATAAGTTGAGTCGTGATGCCACTGATATGTATGAGGCAGCTCGGGACAAGCTTACAACCTTCATCAATGCTCCAAGTCGTCGGGGGGTTGTCTTCACCAGTGGGGCGACACATTCCTTGAACCTTCTAGCCAAGACATTAGCTACAAACCTAGAGGATGGGGATGAGATTATACTTAGCGTTATGGAGCACCACAGCAACATCGTCCCTTGGCAAATGCTGAGGGATTTCGGGGGAGTCAGTGTTAAGATAAAGTGGTGCAACTTGGACGAGGAGGGAGGAAGCTTGGACTACGAACACCTCGCGACCCTTGTGACACCCCGAACCAAGGTCATATCCATCGTCCACACTTCCAACACCCTCGGCTGCACCACGGACACGAAGAAGATTGCCAGAATCAAGGCGGAACGGGCCCACCCCGACTGCGTGTATGTAGTCGACGGCTGCCAGTCGCTGCCCCACATGCCAGTGGATGTGCAGGACATGGAATGTGACTTTTACGTGGCCTCCTCTCACAAAATGTGCGGTCCAACCGGGGTCGGGCTTCTTTGGGGTAGGGAGGAGGTGAGGTGTTGTTTTATCTTCTGAAACTCGCCGCCCCTGCACTACAAACTCTAACCCACTTCGGCCCCCTCTTCGCCCCCTCTCCTTGCTCCTTCAGCTCCTGGATTCCCTCAACCCCTTCTTCGGGGGCGGGGAGATGATAGACGAGGTAACCACTGAAGGGTCCACTTACGCTGCCTTGCCTGGAAAGTTCGAGGCTGGAACGCCCTGCATATCCCAGGCGATTGGTTTCGGGTTCGCCATCGATTATCTCAACTCAATAGGAGGAATGGCCAAGGTTCACGAGTACGAAAAGAAGCTCGGGTCTTATCTACACGAGAAGCTTTCCGCTGTGGAGGGGGTCAAGATATACGGCCCCAGCGATCCTGGCGAAAGGTCTGCCCTCTGCGCCTTCAGCGTGGACGGCATCCACGTCTCTGACATCGCCAGTTTCCTCGACATGGAAAACGTGGCCGTCAGAGCGGGACACCACTGCACCCAGCCCCTGCACACCTACCTCGAGATCAGCCACACTGCCAGGGCGAGCTGCTACGTATACAATGACGAGAATGATGTGGACGAATTCGTCAACAAGCTGAGGGAAACAATCGATTTCTTCAAGAGCACTGGTGCATAATAATTGGGGACTGTTTTGTTATGGAAATGTTGAAATTTTATGATCTTTCTATCGTCCATCAAGCATTTCCTCCCCCCAACCCCCCTCCCACCCACCCCCATACACAAATCTTACGCTACAGCACAGTTGCCATCAAGTTGACCAGTCCAGTTCTGTACTTCGTGCAGTCCGGGAACGATTGACACTTGATGATGACAACTGGGATCCCGCCGCTGTACCTGACGGCCTGGGCGTTGGGCTTCTTTAATGTGATGACCATGATGCTGGGGTCGCTTCCCCCCTGCTTGACATCGGCCATATCCACGACGCTGACGAACCCGCTGATCCCTCCGCCGTTGCCCCACTTCAGCGCGCAGTGCCCGTTCCTCGCCTCGTCGTTGGGGCACACGTCCATCCCATTAACGACTTGGAAGTCAAACGGCCTCTCGCTGTTCCTTTCCTTCATGACGAGCGTCCTACTCGCCATGAGCCAGGGCAAGCTCTCGAGGTTCATGGCGTCCAGCTCCTCGGCAGAAAACTTGTCGATTTGCGCCTCAACTGAAGAGACAACTTTCTGCTTCTCTTTCGACTTGCTGGTTTCCGCATTGCCGCTCATTGGGTTCATGCTGGCATTGGTCTCCTGCGCGTGCGCCGCGTGTGTTTCGTCATAACTTGCCTGAAGCCTATCCAAGAAGTTCCTGCTGTCCTTGATTACGTCAGCCTTGCTAACCTCAGATGTGATGTCGCTCTGGTCCTCTTGTATCGACTTCATTTGCTCCTTCAAGGCCGCCACCTGCTGTATTTGTTCTTCTCTCGCCTTTGTCATGATGCTCTCCTTCCTTGGCTGCTTCACGGGACTCCCTCCCTGTGCGATCCGATCCCTTTCGGCTGCGCTATTGGAAAGTAGGAGCTGCTTCGTCCTCCACTCCTGGGCAACGTGCATTGCTCTCCTCTCTTCCTCCAGGGCCATGAGCTTCAGCTCCTCGTGCCTAATCTGGGACATTGCCTCCTCGACGTCTCCGCCGGCCATGTTGCTAGCGCGGAAGGTGGCTGGGTTACGAAGCTTCCTCTGCTCCCTAAGGTGTTTAACCTGGACGTCAGCGTGCGCCTCCTTCTGGTCCAACCAGGCCTCCTGCCTGACCCTCATTTGAGCGGCAAAGTCCTCGAACTGTAGACTGCTTGCGTCCTTCTTCCTCTCTTTGAAAGGCGAGAATGACTCGCCGTTCTTCCTCGTCATCGTCCTTGCAATGAGTGTCTCGCTCTCTTCCTGCCTCTGCTTCAAGTTGGCATTGTGAGTCTTGTTACTCTTGGTCTGACTAATCCAACCAGTCTCCATCTGCCTCTTCCTCGCCTCGTCGGCCTCCTTGGCCTTCTTGCCCATCATCGTGGAGGCCTTGCGGGGAGATGCCGTGGGAGAGGCTCCGACAGTAGCAGCGATAGGGGTGGCTCTCAGTATGGTCAGCTTCTCCTCGAAACTCTCTTCCATCGTCTTCCTCTCGAGCTCTAGGGCATCCATCCGCTCGTCGAGAAGCTCGAGCTGCCTATCGTACATGGTTTCAGGGAGCATTTTCTCCTGAAGTTCAAGCTGTGTGTAGGCATTCTCGAGCTGCTTCTCCTTTTCGACCATATCCTTCTCGGCCTCCTTGAACTGCCCCTGGAGCATGGCGATTGCATGCTCGATGTCGGCAGCCGATCCAGCGATCGTCACCCCGTCGTACTCCGATTGAACGACGAAAGACTCACGCCCTTCAAAGAATCCCTTCTTGGGGCTCTTCTCGACCACGAAAGTGTCGGCGGCAGAAAGCATGGCAAACGACTTCCTCCTCTTATCAGCGTTTTGCAGGGCAGCCTTCTTCGCATCCCTTGAGGAAGCAAATGCAGCGGCAATAGGAGCCTCCATGCTCTGCGATGGCTGCTCGTAGCTCGTGTCGCACACCAAGCCGGGAGGGAAATGGGGAGGGAGCGTTGTCGTGTCCCTGACGACGATAGGAGCAGAAACGGTCTGGCTCATGCCGTTCCCGATGAGAACGTCGGCGGTGATGGGGTTGTTCTCGATGTCATCTCCGACCTGCCTGAATTGCATCCCGACGACAACAGGCTCCCCATTGGCGTCAGCGCTCACTCCCGTGGTGGTCCCGTGAGCAGGAGGAAGGGCGCACCTCATGTCAACAAAGTGCGAGAAGATCTTGTAGAGCTGGAGAAGGAGAAAGTCGGTGTCGTGGTAGTTGATGAACTCGTCGACCTTCCACAAGACGTCAATTCCAAGAGCTGACAAAATCTTGAACACCTCGGAAATATTACTCCTGTACTCGGAAATATTCATCGGGGCGGCATAGATTCGGGAAGCGTCGACGGGAGTCACGACGCCACTTCGACTCGTGATATTTGACCTGCCCATGAAGTGGAAAATCAGGCAGAACATGGAAATACCATTTGTGAAGTGAGAGAAGAGGTCCGCATACGGGGCTTTCATCGCCGACGAGGAAAGGGCGCGACCGTACTGCTTCAGCACAATGTTCATCCAGCTCAGCATGTCGGGCACCACGGTTTTTCGAAGGGGCCTCATAACGTACACCTCGTAAATTTCCGAGATCAAGATGGTAATCTTATCAGTCCTGCCCTGGTAGATGTCCACGGCCGAAGGGATCCTTGAGTTGTTAACCCTCCCGCTGCGCCAAATGACAGAAAGGGCCTGTTCAATGTTAGCGATAGCAGGTCTTCTGGAGAGGGGGCGCTTGTGAAGATTGACGTAAGCAGTCGAAGGAACGAGAGCCTTCATCAAGCGGCAGAGCAACAGGCCATTGCAGAGGTCAATGTGGAGAGAGTTCAGCTCTAGTGGCTTGGGCCATATTTTAAGGAGGTTGATCCAACGCATGTACTGGGCGAGCTTGCGCACGGAAACCTTAGGCTTTTTCATGTGCGTCTCGAGCAGTTCCTTGCGATCGTGGCCGCCACGCATCTGGCGCTGCTTGCTCCTCGGGGTAACAACGTCGTCGTCCTTTTTCTCCTCCGAGTCTTCGTCATCGTAATCATCATCGTCATCGTCGTCGGTGTTGACATCTTCCGGCTGACCAGGAATCACGGAGCCGGTGCGTCCAACCATGACGGGCACGATAACGGCGTCTTCCAGCCAGTCGTTGGGGGTATTAGCAAGCTTAGAAGGCGGACCAGAGTGCGACTTGTTGAGGTTTACAGGGGTAGTGGTGTGAGGGTCAGGTGGTGCGGAGGGAGCCCCCGACATTTGGAAGGCGCCACCGGCAGCAGGGGGTGGAATGAGACCAGCGGGCGGAGGGGGGAGACCTGTGACGAACGAGAGGAACAAAGCGACAGCCGATTGGGTTGCATTAGGTTTTGTTGCAATTGAAAGTTGCTTCGGTCGTATAAAATTCTTGCCAATTCTAGTCAATTCTCACCTGCAAGATTTGGCATCGGGGGCATACCAGGCATTCCTGGGGGCATACCAGGCATTCCCGGGGGCATACCAGGCATTCCCGGGGGCATACCAGGCATTCCTGGGGGCATACCAGGCATTCCTGGGGGCATACCAGGCATTCCTGGGGGCATACCAGGCATTGACATGTTCGGGGGCATGGGTGGCATGTTTGGTGGCATCGCCATGTTTGGCGGCATTCCTGGCATGTTTGGTGGCATTCCCGGCATGTTCAGTCCCGAAGGAGGAGGGACTGGCATGGTTGGAGGAATCGAGGAAGAAGGAGGGGGCGGTCCGAGGTTGGGAGGGGGGAGACTAGATTGTGCTGGGGGGGTAGGGGTCGGAGGAGTGGCGGTTACTGGAGGCGGTGTGGCGGCTACGGGGGGGGTAGAAGGAGGAGGCAACGAACTCGGTGGCTTTTCAATGCCTGAGGCGGGAGGAGGGCCTCTTGGTGGCATTCCGGGGGCGGGAGGCCTCGCAGCCACTCCGGGTGGAGGACCTCCCGGTGGACCACGAGGAGGACCTCCGGGTGGACCACGAGGAGGACCTCCGGGTGGACCACGAGGAGGACCTCCGGGCGGACCACGAGGAGGACCCCCAGGCGGACCACGAGGAGGACCCCCGGGCGGACCACGAGGAGGACCCCCGGGCGGACCACGAGGAGGTCCAGCAGCCGCTCCTGGCGGGGGGGCTCTTGGGGGTCCTCCGGGTGGACCACGAGGAGGCGCACCAGCAACTCCGGGTGGAGGACCTCCGGGCGGACCACGAGGAGGACCTCCGGGCGGACCACGAGGAGGTCCAGCAGCCGCTCCTGGCGGGGGGGCTCTTGGGGGTCCTCCGGGCGGACCACGAGGAGGCGCACCAGCAACTCCGGGTGGAGGACCTCCGGGGGGACCACGAGGAGGTCCAGCAGCCGCTCCTGGCGGGGGGGCTCTCGGGGGTCCTCCGGGCGGACCACGAGGAGGCGCACCAGCAACTCCGGGTGGAGGACCTCCGGGGGGACCACGAGGAGGTCCAGCAGCCGCTCCTGGCGGGGGGGCTCTCGGGGGTCCTCCGGGTGGACCACGAGGAGGCGCACCAGCAACTCCGGGTGGAGGACCTCCGGGCGGACCACGAGGAGGACCTCCGGGCGGACCACGAGGAGGTCCAGCAGATGCTCCTGGCGGGGGGGCTCTCGGGGGTCCTCCGGGTGGACCACGAGGAGGTCCAGCAGCTGCTCCTGGTGGTGGTCCTCCGGGCGGACCACGAGGGGGTCCAGCAGCCGCTCCTGGTGGGGGGGCTCTGGGTGGGCCTCTTGGTGCTGCTCGAGGTGGTGGAGCTGACCCAGCAGTAGGTGGGGGCCTAGGAGGAGGAGCTGACCCAGCATTAGGTGGGGGGCGAGGAGGAGGAGCTGAGCTCATACTAGGAGGGGGGGGGCGTGGGGGTAGTGCCGAACCAGCATTAGGTGGGGGCCTAGGAGGCGGTGCCGACCCCGCATTAGGTGGGGGTCTAGGAGGAGGAGCTGAGTTCATACTAGAGGGGGGGGGGCGTGGGGGTGGCATGCTTCCAGGTGGACGGGGAGGAGGGGCACCAGCACCAGGGGGTCTCGGTCCACGAGGGGGGAGAGAAGATGGCGGTCCTACAGGAGGAGGTCGAGGAGGAGGGGCTCCAGGTGGACCCCTTGGGGGTGGACGAGCTCCTGTTTGAGGGTGAGCGAGTGTGGTGAGGTTAGTGAGAGGCTAAAGAGTCATAAGATTTTTTCGACCAACTTCTCGTTAAGGGCATCCCAGTCTGTTTTTGTCGCTCATGACAAGTTTATACGTCATTTACGCCTTCATACTCCTCTTGTACGTTCAAGATGTCATTCCGCTATGCCAAGGATCCAGCTCTAACCCCTCACAGCTTCCCAAAACAGCCCTCAAATGGCAACAACCGGCAGTAACTGGAATAGTTAGAGACCCAATATCTTCAAAATAGGCGAGCGTTTATAAATCCTCTTTTCGATGAGTTGCTTATCAGGGTCGAGAAATCCCAAAGACCTACCTGGCGGAGGACCGGGAGGGGGTGGCATGTTTTTATCCAACCAACAGAGATTTCCTTCCTTATCTCCTCGCCCTTCTCCAACTTCCCCAACCTCCCAGCCCATATTAACGAAGATGTCTGGTGTCTCAGTTTTGCAGCACTTTGAGGCTTATCAGAAGTCGCGCGTGTCGTTCGTGCAGGTGTGTGCCTCTCTCTGCGGCGTTAGTTGCGACATGTGAAGCTTCTTCATGGAAAGCCCATGAATGCTGTTGGAGCCGTTGCAGCTTTTGTTGTCCTATTTTTGGCCCTATAATTTGCTATTTTGCCCCTCGCCTAGCCCTCTTCGCCCTGTTGCTCAGTATTCCATCGTCTCCTTCCCCTCTGATCCCCCTATCCCTGCCCCACCTCCCCATGCCCCCCTTACCTGAAACTCGGACTTAAACCCTTGATCCACAACCCACCTTTTCTTCATGCTTCCCAACCTCTAACTCCCTCCCTTCCTCAACCCAGGCTGTCGCCGAGGCGGCTACCCGCCCCCAGAATATCGAGGTCATGCAGAACGCCGGAGTGATGCAGTTGCTCCGCCCCCTTCTCCTCGATAACGTGCCCTCCATCCAGCAGTCTGCCGCCCTCGCGCTCGGTCGCCTCGCAAACTATTCCGATGACCTCGCCGAAGCAGTCGTTGGAAATGAGATCCTTCCTCAGCTCGTCTACTCCCTTTCCGAGCAGAACAGGTTCTACAAGAAGGCTGCCGCCTTTGTTCTTAGGGCCGTCGCCAAGCACTCCCCTGACCTCGCTCAGGCTGTCGTTGACTCCGGTGCTCTCGATGCTCTCGTCCCTTGCCTTGAGGAGTTCGACCCCACCGTGAAGGAGTCGGCCGCTTGGGCTATCGGATACATTGCCCAGCACACTGCCGAGCTGGCCCAGAATGTTGTCGATGCAGGAACGGTCCCCCTCCTCGTCCTTTGCATCCAGGAGCCTGAGATCACCCTTAAGCGTATCTCCGCCTCTGCCATGTCCGACATTTGCAAGCACAGCCCTGAGCTCGCTCAGGCTGTTGTCGATGCTGGGGCCGTTGCCTACCTCGCCCCTCTCATCGTCCACCCCGATGCCAAGCTCAAGCGCCAGGTTTGCGCTTGCCTCGCACAGATTGCCAAGCACTCTGTCGACCTTGCCGAGGTCGTCGTTGAGGCTGAGATTTTCCCCAATATCCTCAACTGCCTCAAGGACAATGACGCCTTCGTTCGCAAGAACGCGGCCACCTGCATCAGGGAGGTTGCCAAGCACACACCTGAGCTCGCCAAGCTCATAGTCAACGCTGGAGGAGCCTCCGCTCTCGTCGACTACGTCAGCGAGGCCCAGGGCAATGCCAAGCTCCCCGGCATCATGGCTGTCGGTTACATTGCTGCCTTCTCCGAGACACTTGCCCTCGCGATCATTGTCTCCAAGGGCGTCATGCCCCTCCGCGAGGCCCTGGTTGCCGAGCCTGAGGACCACATCAAGGCCGCTTCGGCCTGGTCTCTCGGCCAGATTGGACGCCATACCCCCGACCACGCCCGTGATCTCGCCGAGGGAGACGTACTCCGCCACCTCCTCGCCTGCATGGTCCACGAGGCCTCCTCCGACGATCTCAAGACAAAGTCCAAGCGTGCCCTCAAGGCTATCCTTGCCAAATGCACCCATCTCCAGGCTCTGCAGCCCCTCCTCCGTGACTCCCCGGTCAAGGTCCAGAAGTACGTCCTCAAGCAATTTGCCCAGCTCCTCCCCCACGACGTGGAGGCGAGGAGAGCTTTCGTCCAGAATGGTGGCCTGCAGTTCTTGCAGGAACTCAATGAGAGCGTGGAGGGGAAACTGAAGGAACACATCGAAATGATCAACAACTGCTACCCCAGTGAGATTGTGGAATACTACTCGCCCAACTACTCTAAGGCCCTACTCGAAAAAATTGATGAATTCCAACCACAAGTGTAGGTCTAGAAGGTTAAGGAAGCGAAGAAGGAAGGATGAAGAAGCGAGGTGGAAATGAGAAGAGACGAGAGCAACTGTATTATTTTTAGAGTGGCGGATGGAGATCGGCCGACATGAAGCGTGGTGACGATGGTGGCGGCAATCGAAGGAAAGACGAAATAACGTTTTTTAGACACAAACCAATGCGGCCCTTTTTTCTTTTGTACGTCTGCTGAGAGGATTCTGGTTGGACCAGCACAAGGTTGCTGTAAAGTGTGTGTCTTGTGATGGGAACGACCTGCCAGGAAATCCGCGATGCGCGCCCTAGCGAGTTTCTAGAGAGTGATTGCGTCTCCTCCTACGTCAACATAGCTTTCAGCACTGTGAGTTCTCATCCTCCTGCCCCTTGTCCGACAGCACCTTAACCCTTCTACCCTCCATATCGCCCTCAGTTGCTCTTCTCAATGTTCCTCCACGTTCTGAATAAGCTAGTCCGGAATAATAGAAGGGCGCTAGCTGGGTACACGAAGAACACGGTCTCAATTGATGTGCACATCAGGTAAGCGGGCGTGAAGGGTGGGAGGGGGGCTTGTGGCAAGGGTGACGGAAGTCGGTAATGTGGTTTCTCCATTTGAGCTAACTCGCGCTACAGGATTCTTGAGGGTGTCATTCTCTGGTGCGTCATCTGGGGTCTGTACTGCTACCTAGATATTGATGATGCTGCCAATGATGATGTTTCTGCGTTTGCCGTGGTACTGGATGCCGTGGTCTACAGTATGTCGGCATTCTTCGAAACGGTGGTTTTGTTCCTCCTATGCTCTTCCTCTATCGGTGTGAATGCTTTCAAGAAGAGTTACATGACAAGGTGAGAAAAGGGGGTTCGATTAGAGATGAGTTATATGAGTGTCGAGTTGAGTTGAGCTCGTCGTAAGCTAGCGCAAATTATCCATCTTGCCTCACCTCACCTCTTCTTGGCTCGCCCAGTTTCGCAATCTCCTTGCTCCTCCTCCTGGCATTCACGCTCTTGGGTATGTACGGGAAGGTCACCCCAGTTTATGTATGCGTGAATATGCTGATATTCTTCCGCTATCTGATAACCTCCATCCTCTACGTTGGTGGCTTGCTTTACTCCCGAAAAACGGCTCCCAATCGACAGGCCATTACCAAGTACGTTTCCTTTATCGTCCCCCTTTCCCTCTGCAAAGGATTCGGTCGGCTTCTCATGGCATACGATGTCGACGCCGGCTTCTGCATTTATGACGTAGCTCGCTTCGTTACTTACGCTGTTTTCCCGTCAGTAGTCTATATTGCTCTCAAGAGGGACTCGCAGTACTGGACCGAGGACATAACGAGGCAGGAAAACCACAATTCCACCTTCTTCCATGCGACGACAAAACAGGAGCTGCCGAACTACGCTGACGTCGTGATACCAAAGACTGAGCTTTACTACATGAAGAAACTCGATGAGTCGCTCATGGGATCGCTTCAGTTGCACGTTTGGCGGCGAAAGGTAGTTTGCGTGAAGGTGTTTCAGATGGACTACCTCACAAGGGACAACATCGTTCAGTTCAAATTTGAAGCCAATGCGATGCGAAAGTTACGCCACGAAAACATCGTGCGTTTCATGGGGGTCGTGATTGACCCTCCCAACATGGGCATCGTGATGGAATACTGCAGCAATGGTGACCTCTTTGGAGTTCTGGAGAAGCTGCGAAAGAAGTACGACGACAATGCAAGGGAGCATGACAGGAGCAGCTTTGGAAGCTTCAAAATGGGGCTAACGCGGACCGTATCGTTCAGGACGCCATCTCAGCAATTATACCAGAGCCTCGCCGACACTAGTAGCGACGCGAGTGACGGTATCGTCAGCGGGAGGGAAGGCGACTATGTTAGGTGCGTGTCGACCAAAGCAAGACCGAGACAACAAGAGCCAACCGCCGCTTTTCCACTCACCAAACCCTCTCGCTGCTTGCCGCAGGGCTGATAGCACTGATACGATACACTCGCCGCTCAATGCCCAACCCAACCGACAGAAATTTTTCTCTCCCTTTACCGTGATGAAACAAGTGGCCAGGGGAATGCGCTACCTTCATTCTGAGGGACAAGCTCATCGAGACCTTAAATCCTTGAACATCCTGCTCAACTCTGACTGGGACTCCAAGATTGCTGACTTTGGTGAATGCATAAATGTTGGCGGACACAAGTCGTCCTTCTTGGCAAGCGTCGCGGCTGGGGGGAACATTGGCACTCCAGCCTGGTGTGCGCCCGAGATTCTAAACCATGACAGGGTCTCCCAAAAGTCTGACGTCTTCAGTTACGGGATAATGCTTTGGGAGATTATGACGTGGATGCACCCTATGATTTACCTCCCCCAAAGGGAGATGGAGAGGCAAATCATGAGGAAGGATAAAAAGGACGAGCAGCTGATGAAGGCGATTGGGAGTGTCTTTGGGGTTGCGGGCATGCAAGTTGGAGGTAAAGGGGAGAGGAAGAGGTCGAAGGGGAGGGGAGGAGGCAAAAAGGGCGCGTTCCCCAATTACGAAGAGTTCAGGAACGAGCGTTCCAATAGCGAAGATGCAGGGAGAAGGAGGCTCCAAAGGCAACCTGACGACCCACATGGGTCGAGCAGTGGAGCTGACAAACTTCGCGAGTCCCTTTTATCAAGCTCAATCTCTACAAACCTGAGCTCCGTAGACTCCGAGATTTGGAACAGTACAGACCTCCCGGGGAGGGAGGTCGACGCTTCTGTCGACGGTGGGCTGGGCTGGGGCCAGGATGACATGAGAGTCGGTAGGATGGGGAAGAAGAAACAGGATGTCGTCATCAAATTCAATCTGGAGGACGAACACCACGTTAGAGTGCTCGTGGCAGAGAAGATGTACAGGCCGCCACTCGTTCATGCCCCCAATGCGCGTGGATTGGTTGATTTGATGCAGCGCTGTTGGAGTCAAGATCCCAACTTGCGCCCGTCCTTCGCTGATATTGTGAGCGATCTGGAAGCGATTGGCAAAGAGAACGACGATATTGACTCCCAATTCCCTTTCGAGACATCCAATCTGGTGAACTATGCGGCAGACCACATCGTGTCTCCCCTACCTCCTAGACCCTACAGTAAAAATAGCGTAAGTAACGAAACTCCGGCCGTCAACGTCCGAGCCAGGAGCAGCATTGGCTCGAGCATTAAAGAGATGTTTGGGAACAGTTACGCCACGCCGAGAAACTCATTGATAGAAACGGGAAACGCCCCAGAGGAAATGGCGATTTCACCAAACTCGCAGAGGATTTACGGAAGGGGATAGCCATGTGCAGAAGAGTTTTGGGAAAACGAATCGGTCTATTCTATTTTATTAATGCGCCCGAACCCCCGCTTCGGTTTTAGCGTTTCGAAGAATAGGAAGTGTAGAGATTGCTCCAAAGAGGGCGGGTGGCAACGAGGACCTTGAAGACGAGGGAGGGGATCGTCTTTCCCTTGGAGCCCAAAAAGGCCGCTTGAGCAGAGAGGAATTTGGCAGAGAGGAAAGCGTCGGCAAGGTCTTCCGACTCTGTGTTGCATATTTGGTTGGGAGGGGGGTAGGGCGGCGCCAATGATTAGCGGGGTTGTGGCAAACTTTAGGAGCGAAGGTACGGATAACCCTCACAGTTCTTGTCCACTCTCACCTTTCTCGTTCACTTTGACAAGTTTATCAGTGTCTGTGTAACCCATGTGGGAGCGACCTTGTGACATCTTGTCGGAGTCGGCAACCCAGGATTCTCCAAGATCCTGGGCGCGAGAGAGAAGCTCGTCGTCTGGCACAACCTCCTTGATCAAACCAATCTTAGCAGCCTCGGCCCCGGTTGGAGTGAAAGCCTCCTTGCCGAGCATTCTGTGCGATGAGTGTAACATGCGGGGTTAGTAGCTGGGGCAGACGCTGCATTGTTGTTTGCCTTGTCTTCGTGGTGCTCTTTCGCTTCTTCTCTTTCCCTCCAATCTCACCTGTCCCCCTCTTTCCCCATCAGGAACTCGAAGTGAACCGAACTGCAGCCCTCTGGGGGGACCCCAAGCCTCGCAAAGGGAGTCAAGAACGTCGCACTCTCCCCAGCGATGGTGTGATCGCAGAGAGTGGTGGTCGTGACCGAAGCTCCAATCGCAGGACCATTGACGGCGGCAATTATAGGCTTGGGAAACTTAAGAAAGGTATCGAATACCTTCTGGTTACTAGTCTTTATCATGTTATGCAACTCGGCAGGGTGCATAGGTTTGATCGTACCGCTGAGATCCACTCCAGCACAATAATACTTGCCTGTCCCAGTCAACACCACAACCTTGGTCTCAGGGTCATTTTCTGCAGCCTGAAACGCGTCGAAGAGGGTGAGAAGCATAGGCTCGGTCCATCCGTTCAGTTTCTTCGGCTGCGAGGTTGAGTTTGGGAAATTGGGTGGAGAGGGTGGGTCAGCAATTTGACTTCAGTTTGGGAATGTAAAGTAAGAGAGATGAGGGGGGAGATATGGGTGTAGCATCACAACTTGAATATATTGAAGGTGTGGTCTGCGGAAGAAGAATGCGCGAGATACAATTACTGTGGGTTTTTTTGTTACTTTCGTCCTTCCTCAACAGCTTACATTGTTCATTCGCAACGTAGTGACACCGTTGGTGGTCGATGTTACCACCAGGGGCTCTTTTGCGACTGTAGAGAGGCCACGGCAGCCTCGAAGGACAATTTGGCGCGAAGGAATCATGAAGATTTTTTGGATCTCTGTTTTTGGGAAGAAAGTGAAGTTGACCGAAAGTCGAGCTAAAAAATCACCGAAATGTTCCGCTCTAAACAATTGACTACATAGGCTGCCACGATCACCATTTCCCCTTGCTCTCTATGATCCTAGTAACCGCATCAAACACCTTCTTATCCCTCATCTTCCCCGGGATGTCCTCCCTCTTCATGTCCTTGACAGCCCAGAGCCTATTGGCCCTCTCCGCAGCCGACCCTCCGGCCTTGAGTCCGAGAGCCTGGAGGGTTACCTTGAGCGTGTCAAGTGGGAGGGCAGCAAGGGATTCTTCCGTGTAGGAATTTTTTATCTCATCGAGTGTTACAGGCGAGCGCGATGCCGGTGCTGCTGCGCTGGCAATAGTGCTAGTGTTGGTGCCCTTGCTGGTCGTCGATGTCGTCATCGTCGTCGTTGTCGTTGTCGCCGTCGTCGCAGTCGTCGCCGTCGTCGTCGGCGTGGCTGCCTTCTTACCCGCCGGCTTGCCAACAGCCTCCTCCTCCTCCTTCCCTAGTTTCCTCTTTTTCCCCCCCTCCCCACCATTCCCCTCCCCCCCTCCCACCTTCATGAGCAAGTCCCCGACTGGGGCGCACCCCTCTGGGAGATACTCCATCTCCTCGTCCCCGATCCTGACCCTCACCTCCCCCCCCGGGTTAACGCTCACCCCCACCACCATGTGTACCCCGACCCCCTCGGCCTTGACCCGGGGTAAGGGGCTTCCGTTGAGGGTGTACTGGACCGACCGTTCCCCAGCGTCGTAGATGACCCCAACGATGTCGTTCTTCTCCCACGAGATCCTGCCAATTTCTCCTTCCTGCGCACCCTCATCGTCAACCAACGCCCCGTCCTCTTCCTTCTCGAGCCCGTCGACGAAGAGGAGCCCCCTCCCCCCGTCGAACCCGACGCTCCCGTCAACGTCTCCCACCCCGTCCTGGTTCTTAGGGTCGGGGAGCGAGGTAGGCGTCAGGTATCCAATCTGCAGAGGAATATCGGCACCGTCCTTGTCAACCATCTCGCAGACAACCTCGTAGTAGTAGCGCCCGGTGACCGCCGGGGTCTGGGGGGGGATGAGGTAGACGGTGGAGAAGCAGCAGTCATCCTTTCCGGTTCCTCCTAAGGTGAACGGAGCGAGAGGCGAGGAAATCCAGTGTGGCAGGGCTGCGTTAGTGGTGTTGTAGCGCGTAAATGTACTGCGATTGTTCTTACCTGCCCCCGCGACGAGCCCGCCCTTGCCCCACGTGACGTTGCTACCTGGCACTTCGCTGAAGAGTTTCTTGAGCTTCCCCTCCTTGATCTTCTTCCTAATTTTTTCCACCCTGAGCATGGCCGCGAGCTCCCCGCTCTCCAGCCCCACCTTCGAGTCCTCCTTTGCGTACTCATTGACCTTCCTCTGTTCCTCGTTTCTCCTCTCCACCTTCTCCCTTTCCAACCTCTCGGCCTCAGACTCCTCCCTCCTCCTCTCATTGTACTTCCTCTTCTTGTTCTTGTACTTCTCCTTGTTCGTCACCCCCTCTGACCACATTGGTACCCCGAGGTGCCAATTGTCAATCCCCGAGTCCGTGATGGAGTCCTCCACCGAGGGGGCCGGCAGCTTGTCCTTCTTCCTCTCCTGCTCTCTCCTCCAGCGCTCCAGCTTGATCTCGTCATTGACATGGCGGAGGCGCCGGCCGTTGAGGTCGCGGCAGGCTCCGAAGTCTGTCGTCTTCTTCTTTCCGGCTCTCTTACCAACCGCCTTCAGCAGAGCTCCAAAGCCACCCTTTCCTCCCATGAGGGGAGCGACAAGCTGAGGTTCAAAGAAGGTGGTGTCGTTGGGGTAACGATGCACGGCCCACTTGATACCTGATGAAATAAAGGCGTCTGAAAGATCGTCGTTTACGCCATTATCCTCAAGAAGGCCCCTAAATGCGGCAATCAAGGGTCCGCACAAGCGGTGGCCTTGGTGAACATGCTGTTCCTTAAGAGTGTTGATCAATTCAATTTGATCATCGAGAGAGATAGAGTGATTTTGTGCCGAGAAGGGGTTCCTAATGAACCACTGAGGCGCCATTTAGTGTGAACTTTGCGTTTTGGAAGAAATTGACCCAATTTTATGAAACATCCTCCCAGATCACAGACGTTGCCATAGAATCCAAAAAGATCCCCGCTCTCTACCTAAGAGCTACATTATCCCCTACCTGGCAGCTATGAAGCCGATCCTCTCCTCCCTGGTCTCCCTTCTAGCCCTGACTTGGCTTTCATCGGTGATCTCACTGCAAATCCCTACACCTCTTAAGCATCGAACGCCAACTAAACTCGCGGCAACTGAAGAAATTGATTATGTAAATAGCCTCCTTTGGACTCCCTCCTTCAAAAATGGGGAGAGAGATAACAAATTTGGCACCCTCGACAAGGTGAGTGCATCGTTGATCTTCAACCCAAGGACAACCCAAGGACAACACACTCTTCAAACGATTTGGAACAACGCCAGTCCCGCTGACTATCTTCCCCCCCTCCCCATCCCTTCCCTTACCCCCTTCGCCTCCCCCACAGTACTCCGAGGACCTGTCTAAAGTCCTGCGTCGCAAGACCAGAACCGTGGAGTGTGGGCCCGTGAAGTTTGGGTCTGACCACCCCATCGTCCGCCAGACGATGGCAACCACCAACACCGCCGACGTCGACGCCACCGTCGACCAGGTCATGCGCTGTGCCGACACCGGGTTCGACCTCGTTCGCATCACGGTGCAGGGGAAGAGGGAGGCCAACGCTGCCATGAAGATTCGCGAGGCCCTATTCAAGAAAGGCTACGATATCCCGCTTTGCGCAGATATGCACTTCCAACCGCTCGTCGCTAACATGGTGGCGGATGCGGTTGAGAAGATCAGGTAAGCCCCCCATTTTGCTTTCGAGCCATCATCTTCTTCGTTTCTCACCCCTCCTCTACCAATGAACCCTACCAAACCCCGTCGGTCCTCCTTTCCCCCAAACCCTCCCTCAGAATTAACCCTGGCAACTTCGCAGACGGTCGCAAGGACTTCGACGAGCACATCTACGAGACCGACGAGGACTTTGCCTCCGAGCGCCAGTACCTCGCCGAGGCCTTCATCCCCCTCGTCCAAAAGTGCAAGCGCCTCAACCGCGCCATGCGCATCGGCACCAACCACGGCTCCATGTCCTCCCGCGTCCTCTCCTTCTATGGAGACACCCCCCGCGGGATGGTCGAGTCAGCGATCGAGTTCGCTGACATCTGCAGGTCCCAGGACTACCACAACTTCGTCTTCTCGATGAAGGCGTCCAACCCGCTGGTCATGGTGCAGGGGTACAGGCTTATCGCGGCGGAGCAGTACAGGCTGGGATGGGACTACCCCCTGCACCTGGGCGTCACGGAGGCAGGAGATGGGGAAGACGGAAGGATGAAGAGGTGAGAAGCGTGAAGTCCCAAACTACTTTCTAGACCACTATAGACTACTTAGAGAAGAGACCACTCTTAGTCTTTTTAGAGGATTTGTTGTGATTTTCCGATCAAGAGGAACCCCACTTTAGTTTGAGACGCTAACGCAACCCTTTGCCCTCCTCCCCCCCCCCTCCCCCCAGCGCTATCGGCATCGGTACCCTCCTCGCCGATGGTGTCGGTGACACAATCAGGGTGTCCCTAACCGAGGATCCCGAGTTTGAGTACGCTCCCTGCAACCGCCTCGCCGAGATTGCCGAGACGCGGCTCTACGTCCCCGGCCGCCCCTCCTCCTCCAAGCAGGACTCCGTCCCTGCCTACGAAGACACCCGGGACATAACGTCCTTCGCCAGGCGCCCCGCCGACCTCCCCTCCCAGGCCCCCGGTGACTCCGTTGACGCCCGTGGCTTCCTCCACCGTGACGGTAGCGTGGTGATGGCGGTCTCCCCAGGCATGCTGGCTAAGGAGAACGCCCAGTACCTCTACCAGTCCCTGGGGTGCAAGCTGGCGGTGGGGATGCCGTTCAAGGACATTGCGACGGCGGACAGCGTGCTAATGAGGGAGCTACCGGAGGTTGAGGATAAGCAGGCGAGGACGGCACTGAGGAGACTGCAGGAGGTTAACATGGGCGTTATCGTACCGAAGGAGGAGGTGAGAATGGGGGGAGGGGGGGGGGGAATACCATAAGCGATTATCGTACACGCCCTGGACATTTTTCACTTCCTAAACCTTGCCTCAACCCAACCCCCTCGCGAAACAATTTAAATCCATCGACGCAACTTATTTCCCCCGCTTTTCGCAGCTCGAGAAGCGCCCCCTCGAAAATGCGGTTGCTCTCATGTCTCTTGACGAGGCGATTTCATCGTCCGGTGCCCTTCCCCCCGGTGCCATCCGTCTGGCCATTGAGCTATTCGGTTCCGAGAGCTCCGAATCCCTCTCCCAGATCCCCTCCCTCTCCCCCTGCATGATATTCAACAACCCGTCCTCCTCCGTCTCCAACCTTCACGCGTCCCGTCGTCTCTTTGAGTCCCTAAAGTCCCAAAATTCCCCCATCCCCGTGATCCACCACTTCACCGCCTCCGAAATAACAGACAAGAACGAGCTCGCCCTCCAGGTCGGCATGCGCGTCGGTTCCCTCCTAACCGACGGTCTAGGCGACGGCATATGCCTCGAGCTACCCTCCCCAAACCCTGCATTCACGCTCGACTACCTAAGGACCGCAAGCTTCTCACTACTACAGGGATGCCGCATGAGGAGCACGAAAACGGAGTTCGTATCCTGCCCCAGCTGCGGAAGGACACTATTCGACCTCCAGGAAACCACCGCTAGGATCCAGGACGCCACCGGTCACCTTCCAGGTGTGACGGTCGCGGTTATGGGTTGCATAGTAAACGGACCAGGGGAAATGGCGGACGCTGACTTCGGGTACGTGGGAACGCTACCGGGGAAGGTTGATTTGTACCTTGGGAAGGAGGTTGTGAGGAAAAATATACCGAACGAGGAAGCGGTTGATGGACTTGTGGAACTCATTAAGGAACATGGGATGTGGGTGGAGAAAGAGGAACAGGAGGGGGAGAGGGTTGCTGTGGCTAACTAAATAGGGTGTGGGTGTGGGCCAAGGG
>BRYA01000306.1:0-16729 GCA_030267965.1 Triparma columacea
ATGCTAGAAGTCAAAATCAGCGCTTGATGAGTACTATAGGTCGAAATTCTGCATCGGACGTGGAGCCTGACCGCGGTGAGGGTTATCGTACTATCTATTCTCGTACCTCACATATCGAAGCCCTAGGAAGGTAAGCCCCCTGAATATTGCAGCGTTAACAATCAGCCACTTGACCCCGTTCCATCTCGTGTATCCCTCGAACCCGTACCCGGTAACGAACATCTCGTACTGCTGGTCCGTGGTCATGCCCATGTTGCCGTCTGGGAATACCATGCTGTTGCCTTGAAACTCGTTGATCACAAGCGACTGGAACCCCCACCTCAAAAAGCTCACATCGGGGAAGCCTCTCAGCCATTCCGGTAACGCTGGGATCTGTATGATGTAGCCGGTGAAGGAGATGAAGAAAAAGAGCGTGGCAGGGTAGAGGGCGATTGCTGCCTGTTGGGATGGGGAGAGGACGGATAGGAGCTGGCAGTAAAACAGCCCGTTCAGGGAAGTGATGGATGCAATGAAGAAGAAGAATAGGAACGCATCCCACTCGGACCTAAAACCCGTCATCTTGTACATTGCGCTAGCGAATATTGCTACCATGACAATGGTCAGTGGGACGACACTCACACCTCCAGTCAGCCAGTAGCTGAAGTTCCCGTATATCTTGGCGCCCCGTTCGCGGTAGAATAAAAGCCTCTCCTCGAAAACGATGGGAATATTTTGCTGGTGTCCCATCACGACGAACATCAATGTGAAGAAGCATAGGGACATTCTCTCTAGCTTCTGATCCTCTCCCAAGTTAGAGTATATGCTTCCGTAGAATAGGGCGACGACAATGTGACGAACTGAGAGGGTTGGGGTTAGAACGTTCAAGTCTCGGCGACAAGCTCTGAGTATTTGGGGGTTGGTCCACTTCTCACCTATGCCGGCGTTCAGCGGACGCTTGTCCTGCATCGTCTTTAGGACCTGACGGCGTCCCAAAGTGAGGCACTGCTCAAGAAGGCTGCTTGGGTACGTCGTGGAGGCACCTGTTGATACAGACAAATTGTGGTCGGATAATGCTGTTGCTTCGAAAGAGCTTGAGAAATCGTTGCGTTCCTTGCTATCGGAGTAAAGCTTGCAGAGCTCGTGGGGAGATTTCTTGGGTTCAAGAAACGCCCCGGCGACGGCTACGACAAACTCTGCTGGGTTCGCGCCCGCTGCCAAACCGTCGTATTTGTAACCGAAGTTTTCGAAGTAACCGGTGCATGCCGCTACGGGGCCGAAGTAGCAGGTTCTCCCACGGGCGAGGAGAAGGAGCTTGTCGAAAAGTGCAAACGTTGCTGGTGGGGGCTGATGGATTGTGCAGATAACGGTTCTGTTGAAGTTGGCGAGGTTGCGCACAGCACTCATGACTTCATGGGCGATCGAGGAGTCAAGCCCTGTAGTTGGCTCGTCAAGGAAGATTAGCGAGGGGAGGTGGATGATCTCGACTGCGACGGACAGACGCTTCAACTGGCCGCCGCTGATTCCCCTGACAAGAGTGCCGCCGACGCGGCTATCTAAGATCTTGTCTATCCCCAGCATCTTTGCGACCGTGAGAACCCTCTCTTCCCTCTTCTTCTTGTTGCTGTTCTCCATCCTTAGCGCCGCCGCAAACCCCAGAGTCTGCCTCACGGTCAAAGAGGCCAAGTGAACGTTGTCCTGTGTAACGTACGCGCTCTTCCTCATGAGCTTACGGGCCCTTGGACGATCGTTGAAAAGCAACGTTCCGGTGAGGGTGGCACGGCCCTTTCGCAAGGTCTTTCGGCCGGCAAGAATATCTAGTAAGGTTGACTTGCTGTGGAGGTCGTCACGAAGGAGGAGGTGAGGGAAGGGGGAGGTGGCAGTGGTCATTGCAGAGGGTTAGGGGGGCGGATCCGTCGAACTAAACTTTGTCTACTCTCCCCCCACTCACCCAGCCCCAGAGGCTCCCATCAAGGCCACCATCTCCCCGCTCTCCGCTCTACCCTCAGCCCCGTCCAAAATCGTCAAGAACCCGTCGTCGTCGGAGCTCTCGTTCTTAGGGGCCTTCACCCTGTAACGGAGGTCCTTGAAGGACACGTTGATCCCACTTTCTATGTGGGAGCCAAGAGATATGCCTGTGCTATTCCGCAACAGACCAGCTTCCTCTTCGTTCGCCCTTGGAAGAGGGGCGAGCAGGGGCGATAGAGGCTCCTTGAAGGAGGAGGAGAACGGGGGTGCGTTGGCAAAGCTTTCCATTCCCATCGCCAAGTTGGAGGAAGAATCGGTGGCAGGGGCGCTGCTGCTCGTGCGTGAGAACCTTTTCAACTTAGGGTCCATGTTCTTGGTTGAGTACCTTCTGATTCTGCTCTTGGGAGGCTGGAGGGCCCAAAGAATCATCAAGTTGATGAGAAGCATGTAGGGCAGCAGGATGTAGATAGAATATATTGGGCTCCAGTGGCTGCAGTAGGCGCGTAGCGTGGCGGGGGTCAGTTCTCGAGTGTTGCATGCCAAATACAGCGGGTGGCTCAATTCTCTCACCTGAAGCTAAAATAGTTCAGGAGGTCCTCGTAATTCTCGGGCTTCTTCTGGTTGAATGTGACGTAGACGAGACCTTCGTAAGCCCAGCGGGGAAATGAAACGTAAGGAGCCCATTTCCAGAACGTCTGCACGTTCCTGAGCTGGATGGTGAATCCGGCGAAGTTGCTTAAAAACATAAAGAGGATGGGGAATATGCCGAGGGCAACCTGACTTGACGAGCAGAGGGCTGCTAGGAACTGGCTGAAGAAGAACGCGGTCAGATTTACGAAGAGGGTCAAAACAAACATGTAGGATAGTGTCACGACATCGGTCGGAAGGCCAACCAGCCAGTAGGTCAGGTTCACAAATAAAAGGTGGGTCGCAATTAGCAGGGGCAAGTGCACAAGAGAATTGGCCGCCCAGTAGGGGGCCGTGCTGTATGCACCTGCAGCTCTCTCGCGCAAGAAAATTACCTTGAGGTTGAACATCATAGGGATCGCCTGTATGTTGCCTGTGATTGCGTAGAGGATGGCAAAGTAAAGGATGGAAACCACAGAGTATCCAGCTTGGGTGGGAAAATCGCCAAGCCAAACGGTGCCGTCCATTGCACCCTGCTGGTAGAAAATGACGCCGGCGAGAAGACCAACGATAATATTCTTGATGATCTGAGCATTGCGGTAGGCTATATTGCGCTTATTTGCAAGGAGACCCCGAGAGAGGAGAGTGTAGAACTGAACAATGGAAGTGTGCCTCTTCTCCTTCCTGTCGTCAATCGAAAGAATCTCCTCGTGCTCGGAGAGCCGGGAGTTGAGGGACCGGGACAAAGAATGCTGGATTGCCTGGTAAGATGGAGACTCCTTGAAGAGTGTCTCGAGGTCCTTAGGAGTCTTGACGTGAGACTCGCCAAAGGAGGCGGTCGGATCTGAGGATCCATTGCACACCATCCCCCCTGCAACCTGACAGATGAAGTCGGCTGGGTTGGCCATCTCTCCGTCCTCGTCGACGTAGCCCATCTCCTCAAAGTACGGCTTGGCCTTAGAAGCCCTCCCGCTGTAAACCACCCTGCCCTCCGAAAGCAACAGGAGATTGTCAAAGAGGGCAAAACAAGCAGCAGAGGGCTGATGTATAGTACAAACGACCGTCCTACCCCCCTCAACAACGATACGCTGGACGCAGGAGATAACTTCAAGGGCGATTGAAGAATCCAGACCAGAGGTGGGCTCATCGAGGAATATCAGGGAAGGGAGCGTTATCGCCTCCACTCCAATGGAGAGGCGTTTCAACTGACCACCTGAGATACCCTTCGTGAAGGCATCGCCAACTTGGCTATTCTTGACATGCTCCAAACCCAGCATGTTGAGCATGTAGTGAACCCTCTCTTCGTGCTCCTCGTGAGTGAAGGAGGCTGGGTTGCGGAGACGAGAAGCATAGCGGAGAGTCTCGTATACAGACAAAACTCCCATGTGGACATCATCCTGCATGACATAACTTTTTGTCTTGGCGTTGTTGATCTGGGTGGGGGTAGGGGCGGGGTCAGAATAGGCGTCTCCAAGGGATTGTAACTCATTGTCTCACTAATCCTGTAACGTTTCGGTCCTCAAAAAGCACACCCACCTGCTCCCCGTATATGGTCCCCTCAATTTTCCTTTCCGACAACAAATCAAGCAGCGTGCTCTTTCCAGCGCCTGAGGGGCCCATCAAAGCGGTCATGGTTGACGCTGAGATCTCGAAACTGACATTAGAGAGGAGTTTCTTGCCCATCCATCTTGGATCCGATGGTGTGCAGATGCATTTTAGCTTGTCTAGGAGGGGAGATGTAGAGGTCGTGGGGACGCCATCTGGCAAGCGGTACGTGAGGTTCTTGCATGCAAGCGTTGGGGCAGACATGGGCTCAGGGTTGGGATCCTTGAAATGTCTTTTTTCGGGTCGAGCATTTGTTGACAGATGTGTCATAATTTAGAGAATATATATATGAAACAATTTCACACGGCAAAGAGCCAACTTGATTGATTAGACCGTCTGTGCAAACGCAAAGACCCTCTTCTTGATGCTGTTTGTCTCGCTCCCCGCCTGCTGCAGTTTCAAGGCGCTTATCTCCCTGCTTTTCCCCAAGTACTGGTAGGCCTTGATGAGGCTGTTGAAGGCCATTCCATGAACGTCGCACTCGAGCTCACAGGCAAGCTTAAGTTCTGCGATGGCGGCGTCGGCCTTCCCGTGGGCTAGGAGGGCCCCGGCCATGCGCACCATGACGAGCACATCCTCGGGGTTAACTTCAAGCGCCCTGCGGTACATGTCCACAGCCTCATCGTATTTTGCATTCTCCTTGTGGATGTTACCGACGGTTACGACGGCCTGGAAGTGATTGGGGACAAGCTTGAGTGCTGGTGGAGGGGTTGGTGGGTCAGTGTCGGCTGGTGAAAATTGTATCTCCCAATTCTACCTTCGTACCTGTCATCCCGTTTGACATTGCTGTTTCGAGGTCTCCTTCGGCCATGTAGCAGAGTGCAATATTGACGTGGAGATCGGCGCGATCAAAGTCCTGCTTCGCAAAGCTGAGAATGGCCTGAAATTCTGAACGGGCAGGAGTAATCTGCCCGAGAAGGTAGTGAATCGTCGCAACGTTGAAGCAAGCTTCGTTGAAGAGGCTCATGGGGTCATTCCCCGGATCCCCTGCGATGCTCACACTTCGATGAGTAAGGGTTCAGTTCGCGTTGAGATTGTTAGGGGGGGGGTCGTTTGGGTTCAGGGTCCTCAGCGGCGAAACATTCTTACCTCCTTGCTCTGCTCTGCGAGGTCGTCCCCTCGTGATACTCCTTCATGTCTTCTATCAATTTGGTATTGACCTGTTTTGCCCTGCCCAACACACGCTCATAATGTTTGAGAGAATTTATGAGAAGATGCCTGTCAGTGCAGTGAAGTTCTGGGGCAAGGGGGGGGGGGGAGAGGTTGAGCTTGCAGGTGTGTCCAGCTTCCGGTTGCATATGCATATGCATTATACCGTGTCGCGGCTAATCAGGGGGCGAGAAGAACTCACCTGACCACCGACTGAAAAGGCATGCACCGATTATCGAATGCTCTCGAGGTGTCAAATTTGATCTTTCAGGATTGATGCTCTTGAGAGCAGCGTCAAACAAGCAAGACGAAGCGAGCATCCACCCCATAGCAGTATCCCTCCCCCCCCCCTCGAAGCTTTCAAAGACGCCTTTTGCGAACTCGGCAGAACTCTGAACTGCAGAATAACACTGTTCCCGATCACTATCAGAAAAGCAACGGATGAAAAATTTCTAGGTTGATTTAGCGCGTGGGGGGTGGGGGGTGGGGGGTGCTAAGTGAGCTGCGAGGAGGACTGAGGGTGCTGATGGTTGCTCCTTCTTTTCCTCTCACACATACATGCTCACCTGTATCTAAGGATGTGGGGGGGGGGAGGGTTGCAGGGTGCAGAATTAGTGTGCATAAATGAGGCAAAGTCCAAATTGTGGGGTTATTGTCCTCCCTCTCTCCCTTCCCCCATCTTGACAACTCTCACCTTACTCTGAAGCCAGATGGTGTCGAATATCAACCCTCCTTCGTCTCCCCACAGCTGCGGGGTCGGCGGGGGGGGGGGTCAGAGGGGGACGGGGGTCAAACGGGGGGGTCGAGGCGAACACTGCCAGACCAAAGGATGCACTCACCTCTACCCCTGTCAGGGCAACAATCCCTCTTGGGTTACCAGGCTGCATCTCGCCCTCAACCCGGTTCCTCCAGTAAAGAAAGAAACCACCACGGATCTCACAATACCGATTTTTCCACGATTTAACCAAATGTCCACGCTTCAGAAGCTGTCCAGACCAAAGCAGTTCCGACCCTGACAGCTGGGAACCTGTAGAGACTGTGAGATTTGAGTTGGGGCGGGACATTGTGGTGAACTAAAGAGGGTGGTCTAAGGTGGAGGAGGGCGTTTGGAGGGGGGAGAGGGGGTGAAAGGGGGGGCTGGTGGGTGAAATAGGTTTGGGAAAATTCGCACAACCAAAGTCCCTCTGTCTTGTCGGTCAATCAAAAAACATTTGACTGTTTGTCTTGGTTTGTCAGGGGAGAAAGGTAAGGTTTATGACGAAATCAGGGTTGGTCTTGATTGCACAGCAGCTCCTTTTTTGACGTAAAATGTCATGAAATTTCTCATTTTTGAATTACATTTTTTTCGTTTTGACCCATTAAAT
Organism: Triparma columacea; assembly: GCA_030267965.1. Lineage (NCBI taxonomy): Eukaryota > Bolidophyceae > Parmales > Triparmaceae > Triparma > Triparma columacea. The sequence continues at coordinate 6,690 of BRYA01000306.1, forward strand.
GTCATTTGACAATATCATCATATTTGGTGTGCTTACTAGCTATTTTGTTGTATACAGAAAATTTTAGCCATATGGTCAAAAATGTTTTTAGATTAATTCATATTTCTTATTTAATATCTGAATATATATTTAAATGATGTTGATACATAATTTGTAAATATTGCTAAATACGATGACTTTTGTTTGTTCCAATTGAAATTCTAAATTTTTGATTTCTTGAGTATTATACTAATATCATTTTGTAGGTATCAAAGATCAAAAATTGACGTGTTGATATTTCTAACATATTTTCAAATTGTAAATAAAGCACAAAAAATTGGCACTTTTTTAATACGACTTATTAGCGCTCCAGGCGCCACGTGAGCGTAACGTTGTGCTTTTGTTAGCTGGTTCTAAGTATATATATTTATAAATAATACCAGATTGACGGAACTTTCCTGAAAACGGCGATATTTCTAGCAAGGACTGTTTCCTCGAGCAGTTTCCCTGCCAGGCTGTTCAAGTAATTGGTCATGTTAGCTGAACCGGTGACCGAAAAGGTGCGTTCGGGTTATATTTCCTTGTCTTTTGTATTCCTGGGTATCTTATTCCGGGGTAACTCGTCAAAATAACTTAAACCCTTCCAACTCCCACAGGAACATATTTCAGATAGTTATGAAGGAAGGTTTGGAAAGTTTCGTTACTCTCACGTGTGCATGCAGGGTTGGAGGGAGAACATGGAGGACTCCTACCTGGCCTCGTGCCAAGGCAGTGCTAATGCGGATGCTGACCCACTGCTTATCTTTGGTGTGTTTGATGGCCATGGTGGGGAGGAGGTTGCAGAGGTGGTGGCTAAGATCGGCAAGGAGAAGATACTCAGGTGCGTGTGTGTTCTGCTGAATTCCTTCCCGTCCCCTGTTCCCTCCTCGCATTCCCCTTACAACTGCAACTGCGACTAAACGGCACCCCACCCCCCTCCTCCCCCCAACAGCACTGGAGAACTTGGCTCGAAGCTCCCTGAGTTGGAGAAGAAGTCATCAGCAGATGACACGAACGCTCTGAACGAGCAGAAGAAGCTTCTGTCATTGGGCCTCGACAAGGCTTTCAGGGCCATTGACAGCCAAGTGAAGGCAACCCTCCCAACAACTGTTGCTGGGTGCACGGCAAATGTCGTGGTCATGACCAAGGGCTTAATTTGCTGTGCCAACATTGGTGATAGCAGAAGTGTTTTGTGCAGGAGCGGGATTGCCGTGGAACTCAGCAGGGACCATAAACCGACTGACGAAAGAGAGACTGATAGAATTAAGAAGGCTGGAGGGAGTGTCATAAGGGGGAGGGTTTGCGGGGGGGTCGCAGTCAGCCGTTCGTTTGGGGACTTCAACTTCAAGCAGGTTAGTGAGAGGCCGGGGGGGGGGGGGGTTGGCAAGGTGACTGACCCAGTAGTTATTATTTATGCGTGAATTTCGTCACTCTGACATTTTAACGACATTCTAACACATCCGTACCCCATCCCACCACGTTGCAGAGTGTCGATCTCGACGAATCGAGGCAGCAGATCAGTTGCGTGCCCGACTGTATCGTCGAGAGAAGAGATGCTGACATAGATGAATTCATTGTCATCTGCTGCGACGGAGTGTGGGACATGGTAGACAACCAGGGCTGCGTTAGGTTTGTGAGGACAAGGTTACAGGCTGGGATGACCGACCTAGCAGAGATTGGGAAAGCTCTGCTGGACCATTGTTTGCAGGCCGGTAGCAAGGACAACATGACGTGTTTGATTGTATTGTTCGAGGGGGGGGAAAGGCTTTGTGAGGGGGAAGGAGTGGACATCCCGACATGCATTGTAATTTAGCAATCTTGCAAAGGCGACGAGCGAAGCGAGTCGTGGAAGGGATTTGCGGCGACGAGCGAAGCGCCAGATTGATACCCAGGCGGCAAGATTGATTATAAGTATAGTGGCTACAACAATGATACCATGCACATTTGAGAATAAAAAAATTCCTGCCTTATTCGCCCTTGCCTTATTCGACGACTCGGTCTACCATCTTCACGAGGTTTGTTATTGCCCTGTCCCCACTCCTGGACGCAACACCGGCAGTCCTCAAATTCCTACCCCCCCCTCCACTGTCAGGATCTAAAAATTCTTCGATATCCCCCATTCTATCATTCATGGTCTCGAGCATTTCTGGAGAGTAGTGCGACGAGCGAGGCGACGAGCGAAGCGAGTCGAGGAGAGGGTGTGACGAGCGAAGAGTTAGTCCTGAGAAGGGTAACTAAGTTGCAGTAGTGGCCGCGGGAACTGCTGCCCTTCCATTCCAGTCCCTTGTCCCAAGCCATATTACCCACGACCGAGTCCTAAGAAGGGTAACTAAGTTGCAGTAGTAGCAGTACTACTGCACTACTGCCATTCCGGTCCCTTGTCCCAAGCCATACTACCCACGCCCTCGCCCACATCAACGCCCATGGCTCACCTTGTAACTCATGCAGAGCGGTCTTTCCGTCTTCCTTTGCCTTGAGGGTTGCATTGATGATGCCAGGTGTAACTGCCCTCATTCCCTCTCCTTTCGCGTCCTCGTCATCATCCTTCCCCTCCTGCCCCCCGAATTTCCCAACGTACGGTCTCTTCGGTAGCGCCCTTGCCCTGTAACTGGCGTTTGGTCGGTTGACGCCGGTTCTCGGGTCGTTGATTTTCAGCGCGAGCCCCTGCGACGGGCGAAGCGTGCGACGAGCGAAGCGAGTCGATGTAAGGGTGTGACGAGCGAAGAGAGTCCCAACTAAGTTGCAGTAGTAGCAGCACTGCTGCCCTTCCGATTCTTGTCCTACGCCACACTGCCCACGCCCTCGCCCACATCAACTATTTGTCCTCACCTCCTCGTCGCTGCTCTTGAGTGCATATCTTAGGGCGTGAATCGCAGCAGTAAGTTTTCCTGGGTCTCCTTTGTTCCCGTTCTCCAGACCCCCCCTGAGAAGAGAAGTTGGAACGACAAGGGACCCCCCCAGCGCATCATCTTCCTCTGCAAGGTACTCCGCGTCTTCCTCCTCCATGTCCATTCCAGTCATGAAAGTTGACTGCGCCGAGGAGTGCGTTTTCTCCTCGGCGGATACGCGACGGGGGTGACGCTGGATTGGCTTGTTGCCATTTCGAGCGTTGTTCCCTGCCCTCCTCCATTCGGCGGCGGTCGGCATATCATCCTCCACTACGGCAGACATTTGTAAGTCCCTGTACAAGGTTTTCTGGGATGCGACGAGCGAAGAGTGTGACGAACGAAGCGTGTGACGAGCGAAGCGAGTCGAGGAGAGAGTGCGACGAGCGAAGAGTTAGTCCTGAGAAGGGTAACTAAGTTGCAGTAGTGGCGGCTCGCTTCGCTAGCCGCGGGAACTGCTGCCCTTCCATTCCAGTCCCTTGTCCCACGCCACACTACCCATACCCTCGCCCACACCCTCGCCCACATCAACGCCCATGGCTGCAATTGTACCCGCCGCCCCATTCTGACCTACCTTTTTCTTGCTTGCCCCCCCGCCGCCCTCCTTCCCAGTGACAGTCACAATCGTGAGCTCGTGGTCACCCCATCCATCCCTTGCCTCGATGCTAGCATCAACCACCCTATCCACGCACTCCCCACTTTCGTCTTCCCCAGTGGGACCGCACAAGGGGTTCCCATACACGAGAAGCCTAGTCAACCTTTCTATTAAAACGGCGGGGAGAAGCTCCTCCTCGTCGGCGATGTAATTGTAGCTCAGATTAAGTGCCTGCAAGCAGGTGAAGCAGCCCTCCTCAATGACCTCCTTCGGTATCCGCTGGAGGTAATTGTAGCTCAGGTCAACCTCTGCAAGCCTCGGGCATGAGGACAGCGAAATGAGGATGGTGTCGCTTTCAAAGCCATTGTTCCCGGCCTTCAAGTACTTGAGGGACTGTGATGCGATGCGATGGGATGAGATGAGATGGGATGAGATGGGATGAGATGGGATGAGATGAGCGAAGCGAGTCGAGGAGAGGGTGTGACGACCAAAGAGAGTCCTGAGAAGGGTAACTAATTAGCAGTACTGCCCTTCCAGTTCTTGTCCGGTCTCACCTCAAAGTTCCCCATAACTTTAGGCTTGGGAAGCTGCGAGGGGGAAGGACGGGTCGTGTCAGTGGGTTGGATTGGACGGATGACTTGATGCCGTCTCTTGGGGGATTATTGTATATTGCCCAAGCTATCCATTCATGTCTCACTACCTTCCCCTCCCCCCTCCCCCATATCCCCTCCCCACTCGTCCTTTCTCACCTTCTCCAGCATGTTATACGTAATGTCAAGATCGGTCAGGTTGGGTAGCACAGCAAGGTTCGCAAGGGCATCGATGGTTAGGGTGTTATAGGAGAGGTCGAGGGTGGAAAGGAGCTGGAACTGGGAGTTTGACACGGCATCGGGAAGATCGGGGAGATTCTTGATGCCATTGCATTGAAGGCGAAGCTGCGGGGAGAGCGGCGGCGAGCGAAGCGAGCCGCGGGAAGGATGGGCGAAATTGTGTGAGAGAGGCGGCGAGCGAAGCGGCGAGCGAAGCGAGACGCGGGAAAGATGGGCTGGTGGATCTCAGCACCCAACCAAACTGTTAGGGTTCCACACATTAGATCGAACACATGGTCAACCTGACACGGAATTGTATTTTATTTTATGCGGTGTCACACAATCTTCATGGGATTCTGCATTGCTATCATCTACTACCTGCAAACTCGTACTCACCTCTCGGAGCCTCTGCAGGGGGCCGAAGGATTCCATCTTTAGGCCGTTGTCCCCAGCATCCACAAACTCAAGCCTCGTGTAGTAGTCAAGGTCCTGCAGCAAGTGTGGGGAGCAAAGCGAGTAGCGAAAAGGGTTGTGTTAGTAGCTAAGAGAAGTAAAGTACAAATAAGATCGTGATCTCCCTTACCTCCTCAACGACACCACCAAAGCCCTTTCCGCTAACGTCAGCCCTCCTGCCCTTGTCGGGGAGATCAACCTCGCAACCCTCAAGGAGAGCAAAGCCGTCAAGAAGAGATGTAAGCTCACCCTTCTTCAGCTCCTCCTCAACAACCTCCTTACGCTCCTTCGCCCTGCTCTTTGCAGCCCTCCACCTCTTCATCTCGACATCAGTTTTAGGCACAGATTTGATGTAGTGAGTGTAGGGTAAAATAGAGCAGTCATCCGGGCTTATGTTGAGGGAAGTGACAGGCTGCGAATTGTTCACAAGTCTGTCGTACTGTGGGGGGCGGGTAGCGAAGCGGGGGCGGTGAGCGAAGCGGCGAGCGAAGCGAGACGCGGGAAGGATGGGCGAAATTGTGTGAGAGAGGCGGCGAGAGAAGCGGCGAGCGAAGCGGCGAGCGAAGCGAGACGCGGGAAGGATGGGCTGGTGGATCTCAGCAAAAGTCATCCCCACACAATACAAACCAACCCACCCTGTCCGCCCTCCTTACCTTTGCTTTTTGAGAAATGTTTGAAGGCTCCCACTTCTTCGTTGGCACGCCATCAAAGTTCCTGCGCGCGAGGGGTAAAGGGTGAGAGGGAGTGTGGGAAAGGCAGACTACGTGATTGAGCTGGAATGATCACCCAACATGGACTTCAAGTCGTCATCATCGTACAGCGCGAAGAGTTCGTAACCCACACCCTGCCCCGCGTTTACGAATTACACAACCATAGCGCGCGCGAAGAGCTCATAACCCACACCCTGCCCTGCGTTTATGAATTACACAACCATAGCTTGCTTTGTCTCTAAGTAGATATCGTCTGCAACCCTGCACTTCATGCCACGTCGTCACTTGCCCTCCCCCGCATCACATAAGTTCCCCAAACCTTCTACCCCTCGTATGTGGGAAGAGCATTCTCCCAACCCAGGCAGGGACCGAGGTTTAACCCCCCATGAAAAGGCTAGGGGGGGAGAGAGAAGGGGAGGTATCGACGGACTCACATGATGGGTGCTTAGTTGTCAATATAGGCGGGGTGGTCAGCGGGCGAGAGGTGTGGGGGGGGGGTTGTTGGAGAATTGGCCTGGCTAACAGCCAAAAGCGGAAGAAAAGCAAAAGCCCAAAAAGAAAGAAAAGCCTGCCTGCCTAGCTGCGTTAAAGAAAAAGAACAGGGGCACTGAAACGCCAATAGCTATGTCCATGGACTCGTTCGCCGGTTCCAGCGGGGTCAGCCTCACCCAAATTGAGGGAAGGCCTAACTCCCGTCCCATGTCCCGACTATCCAAGAAGTCCATGCCCAAGATCAAGATTGGGAATATATCGAGGAGGCCTCATTCGAGAGATCCGCGATCGCAAATTCCGCCAGACCTCATTCCCCACCCCACCATGTTAAGCAGTGAGGTGATGCAGAGGAACAGTAACAGCAAGGTGTATGGATACTGGAAACAGATTGCGGGGAAGGCGTTAGAGGAGAGTGTGAATCCCGTCGGGGGGACCACAAGCCTGAGGACGAGCCAGGTGAATGAATGCAGCGAGCGAAGCGAGCTGCAAGAGGGGGTTGAGGCGGCAAGCGAAGCGAGCGCTTGCCGCATGAAGATTATTCAGCAAGGACTAACGGAGTTTGAATAATGATTCGAGGACCTCACTAACTCTCAAAACCCGTGCCTCCCCCCCCCTCCCCCCTCTCCCTCAGGTCCATGACATGAACCCCCACGGCTTGACTCAGGACACCCACAACTACTATGGAGGGACTCACAACTCGACCCCCGGGCCAGGATCGTACCCCATCGACAGGACGACGGGGCTGGGGAAGGAGTTGATGAGGAGAATGGGGAAGGGGGGAGTGTACGCGGGGACCATGGGGACAGCCGAGAGGGACTGTTTGTTGCCATCAGCGAGTCATACGGTGGGTTGAGGCGAGCGAAGCGAGAGCGGCGAGCGAAGCGAGCTGCAAGAGGGGATGGAGGCGGCGAGCGAAGCGATTGAGGATTGTTTAGCAAAGACTAACGGAGTTTGAATAATGTTGCGCTCACTAACTCTCAACACCCGTGCCTCCCCCCCCTCCCCCCCCTCCCTCCCAGTTGCCCCACAGGGCCACCGTGTCGCCAAGGCCGGGACCGGGGAGCTACGTGATGAACGACTCGGCAATCTACGGAACCAACAGCACATTTGATGGGGCATTCAGGTGGAATCCTACCAAGGCCGATTTGGACGAGAAAGTCACAAGGCTCCAGACAATCAATTGTGACATTAGGAGAATAGGGGAAAAGCTCGCAGGGATTGACAAGTTGCCACCGGAGCAGGCAGCAGCAGTGCAACTGGAGGCGAATCTAGGGATGAAAAAATTAAAGGCGAAAAGGCTCTTAGTAAAGAATCAGGTGCGAGTGAGCGAGCGAAGCGAGCTGCAGGAGGGGGTTGAGGAAAATTTGGCGAGTTGTTGTGGTGGAAATGGAGCAGGAATATACAAGTTCCGTCCCGCCCCGCTCCCCTCACTAACTCTCAACACCTGTGCTTCCCCCCCGCCCTCCCTCCAACCAGATCGGCCTCGCCAAGGAAATGATTGCAAAACAGATAGGGGGGGGAGGGCGGTCGGCAAAAGCGAAGAAGATCCTCTTTGATAAGTCGAGACCCAAGTCCATGCCCCTCAGCAGCAAGTGCCCGAGATTCTTCGACCCCATCCCGTCAACGTCGTCATTCCTCCAGGCACCAGGACCGGGGGTCTACGATGTCGCACACTTCGGGACGACGTTCGGGAATGCCACGGTGGGCGTCGCGGAGAGGGACCAAGGGTTCACGTGGGGGAACGCCTACAGGCCCACCGACACAGAGGCACCCCACCACAAGTCCGTAGCGACTTTGAAGCTCAATCAGTTCGGCTACGCATACTTTTCCGACCTCAACGCAACCAGCGGAAACACCTACCAGCCCAACATGATGGTAGAGGGCAGAAGGGAGGGCAGCAAGAGGGTCCCAAAGAGCAGGGTGGGGAGGGCACGAGTTGTTGCGAAAATGGTGGCGAGATGATGCAAGATGATGCAAGATGATGTGGCAAGCGAAGTGAGCTAGCGGAAACGTTATCCTAATAATATATGTCTGCAGCAGAAACATCGTAAGAATATTGTAGACAGACGTCCAGCCGTTCGTGTTTGAACTCCCCCCCAAGACTATTCCTCCTCCCCCTTCATTTCCTCCCCCTTCATCGCCTTGACAACCGTCACAACCCAGCCTCGTACCTCCTCTACGAGCCCATCTTCGATATCCCCCTCATTACCCTGGAGAAAGAACAGAGGGAAGAGCTCCTCCGCTACCCCCTGAGCCTCGTCGACATCGTTCGTCCCCCCCTCCCCAAGCCAGAGCAGCCGAAACGCCAGCTCCCCCCCCTCCAGCAGCCCCCTCCCGAGCAGCTCCCTCGGATCAGCCTCCTTCTCCTCCGTAATGCCCTTAATCCCGTCGATGCGCTGAAGAAGTTTCACCCGGATACCCCTCCCACCACACTTCTCAACTGCGGGGCACATGGACGTCGCATCGTTGCACTTCCCAATGCCTATGCGAGTGATCGACCGGGTAACGTCAACGGTGTCATCCCCGAGCAGCTGACCATCGGAAAGAGACATTAGGTCCTCAATCAACCTCCCCTCACCACCCTGGAGCCCAGGAGCCGGGATGCCAACCTTCTCGAGGTTTTTGACGTCGAGGGTGATTCCGGCCTGAGTGGCGAGCGAAGCGAGCCGTGGGAAGGAGAGTAGGGGGGGAGGGTGTATGAGAATTTGGGGAAGGTTGTGGTGCAAAGAGATGGTGCAAAGAGACGGTGCAAAGAGACGATTGCGAGCCGATAAGGAACCCGTGTCGCAACCCTAACAGGGTTCTCTTCACCCACACCTCCGTCTGTCGTCCGCTGTGGTTCGCACCCGCGAGCAAAACTCTGCCACCGAGCCTCTTCAGCCCCCCCAACCACCACCACCACCACCAACCCCTCCACACCCTCACCTTCGCCATGACTGCTATCCTCGTCTTTACCTTCTCAGACCTATCAGAGAAGTCGCTTTCGACCCAAATACCTGTCGCGTCAACCTTCTCCCTCTGACCGTCCACCTCCATCATCAGGGTGAGGCTTCCCCCAGATCGATACCGACCAGCGCGTTGCATCGCAGTACCATAAAACGCCCTCCCCTCAGACCTTGACCCGTCAATGTCATAAGAGCCCCACTCGGTACCCTCAGATGACTGGTGGCGAGCGAAGCGAGCCGTGGGGGGGATTGGGGGGGGGGAGGGTGATGAGAATTTGGGGAAGGTTGTGGTGCAAAGAGACGGTGCAAAGAGACGATTGCGAGTCAATAAGGAACGGAACCCACCTTGTACTCTTTAAGAACCTCGTCCGCCAACCTCCAACACCCCTCGAGAACCTCCCCCCCCCCCGCCCACATCACGACAACATCCTCCTTCTCCTCCTTGGCGTACTTCTCCGCCTCAGTGATGACCTTCATGGCGTTGATATATTCATCGATAACGTCCTCCTCCCCACCGCTTTCAATGTTAAACACCGCACAACCACCGAAACTCTCGACACCCTCGAAAATGGAGCCCCACAGACCACTCTCAACCACCACCGACTGGCCCCTCCCAACACTCATCCCAACATCCACCAGCCCATTCCCGGTCAAGAGCTGCTTAGTAATGGTCGTTACTTCGGCGACAGTGGGTACGGGGGAAAAGGGGTCGACTGGAGGGGTGGGGGATGGGGGGAGGGAGTGAGATGAAAGTTGAGATGGAAGGAGAGTGGAAGAACATCAAACAACACCCACAGCACCACCCACACGCACAAACCATCCACAGATCATCACCAACAAATTGACTCCTCCCCAATCTCCTCTCCTCCCTCCCTACTCACCATCCTCATCCTTCTCCCCTTTCCACGTGTACAGGAGCGGAAATCTAGATAACCACACCAATTCTCCATCCAACCAACTACCGACCCTATTTTCGACATTATCCACGTCACTACGACCTCTACTATACACATCCTCCACCCATACACCCTCCTTAAATAACTTTATGCCCCCTTCACCGAGGTCAGGCTCCACGTCCGATGCAGAATTTCGACCTATAGTACTCATCAAGCGCTGATTTTGACTTCTAGCAT
>BRYA01000307.1:2928-84881 GCA_030267965.1 Triparma columacea
TCCAGAGAGCTTTTAGATTTAGCGACTGCGAAGGGGACAACATTGTTGCAAAAGTGAGAACAAATTACAAAGTTTCAACGCGCCCTCCCGCGACTCTCCTGCGACTCCTCCCGGGACTCCTCCCGCGACTCCTCCCGCGACTCCTCCCGCGACTCTCCCGCTCTCCCCTAGAGTATTAAAATGTATTTTTCTTATCCTGCGCTCAACGCACAACTCACCTCGTCCGGCGTCCTTGTGAGACATTTCAGTTGCTGCAGCGGAAACGACAAAGAGGTGAAAATGAGCAAAAGTGGCAAACTTTATCTTGTCCTCCCACACATCTCCCACCCTCTCCTCAAGTATAAAGATATTCTCTATCTCCTCGAGCACTCGACGCTCACTCACCTCGTCTGGCTTCCCCATGATCATTTTCAGATTCTGTGGGTGTGGAGATGTTGATGTTTCTGAGCTTTTTGGAATCATTTCAACAGACTTCCCAATGACCTCTCTTTTTTCACTCCTTCCCATATCACCCTCTACGCGAACTTACCTCGTCCAACATCTCCATGAGGCCTATCAATATCAGCAGTTGCCCCAAGGTTGACAGCATAGTCATTTGCAGACTTGACGACATCAGCGGCAGCCTCGGCAGCAATGGCACGGTGTTTCACCGCCTCGACGACAACGACATCGTCGATAGCATGTCCGACAACAGCAGACTGATCCGCGGCGGAATCAGCGGTTGCCGCAAGGAGGACAGCAAGGTCAGTTGCAGCACTAACAATGTCAGCAGGTGTGCCAACGTGCGCAGTGCGCTTGATGGCAACAACAAGGTTGTTGGCTGACGATGCTGTAGATGCAAGATCAGCAGTATGTTGAGCTCTCGTTGCCCTTAAGTTGGCCTTCAATCCAGCTATCTCCCTGTCCCTCTGCTTCAGGAGAATGGTTAGATCCATCTCACTGTCGGTCATCAGCCTGCGAAAGCGTGAGGGGCAAACACGATGAAGATGTTGAGTGAGCCGAGATGAATACAATTTGCGCATGTACGTCGCCGCTGCTGCCCGCAATATTCTTTTAATTTCTCAGGGGTCCCAATCGAAGGAAGTTGGGCCATGCTGTTGTGTCCTTCCTCCCTCCCCTCGGCCCCCGTCTCCTCCCTCCCCAACAATCCGTCCTCCGCCTTCGCCTTCTATACAAAAACTCACCTTGTATCGTCCCTATCCACTCCACTTCTTCACAAAGTCCTTGTTCCTAATGACCGTCTCGGGATGCACTTGCCCTGCTCTAAAGCTCTCGCAGTCACACAGGCGTCAAAATGCGTTGAGGTGTGTAGTAATAGTAAAGGATAGTGTAGCAGTGTAAAAAAAATGTAATTATAACTCGATAAGCGCACAATAAGCCAAGAAAAATAGCCCCTCTGAGCCCCTGAGAAAAAATAATGCTTTTTTCATTTCACACAAAGTCTTCTTCTTTATACAGGTCAAGGTCGAGGCCAACTTTGTAGAACGAAGTCACTGAAAACTAGGAGGAGCAGCAAGCCGAAGAGCGAAGCGAGTAGTTAGAATACTGTTGATGTGACAGTGAACAGAAGTGTCGAAGTCTCACCTCGCTTATTTCTTCCTTGAGCTGCGTGTGAGCGATTGTTATCTCGCCTGTCAGGGTTTTGGACGCCGCCTTTGTCACCTCCTGCAACATCGCAAAGTCCTTGTAATAACTTGCCAACTGCGATGAATTAGAATTTGCATGAACATGAACAGCGATACTACCGTCGGCAGCGAACTATCGTCGTCACCTAACTATCGTCGTCACCTAACTATCGTCGTCGCCTCACTCACCTCCTTATCCCCTCTGCCCAACCTATCGTTGTTCTTCCTTCCTAGTGCCTCGTCCACCGCGGCCTCTATCCTCTCCTTGTCGACGTACTCAAGCAGCTCCGAGTACTTGAGCTCCAATATCGTGTTCTCTCTATCTGCGTCCCTCGTATGATAGTCCGCCACTTCAGGATCCAGAATTATTAACCCTCTTTGAACATTCAACTCGGTAGCTAAGGCTCTTGTTATCGCTGATATCCCCCGCTCGGCGAGAGGGTCGCCTTGAGTGATTAGAAGCACTGGTTTCGTACCGTCTATGCGTGCGTCTAGTCGAGGTTTAAGAGCTGAGGCCAACCTTGACACAACTCCGGAAGGATCCCGTGGATCGTAGGCTCCCATTCCTTCTATTATCAGTGGATGAATGCCTTTGAAGGCTGTCATGGCAGCTGATCCTGTGAGGATGGCAGCGGCTGCGGGACCTGTAGGCGAGATCATGGAAGATGAAGGGTGGATGATATTTAGGTGTGGCGGATGGGGGGGGTTGAATGTGGGGATAGAATGTGTGTGACTAATCGAGCCGAGATGGGGGTGTGTGATTCTGGTGGATGAAGAAGGAAACGGGGAAATTTGTTGTGATATTTGGAGAAAATAGGCGTATAGTTACTCCGAAAAGGCGTTAAAAAGATGAATTAGTGGTTTGAAGTTTGGAATTGGAATCAGAATTAGATTTGGAAAAAAGAAGGAAGAGAGTGAGAAAAATAAAATAAATTTTCGTGTCTACTTCTTCAACGCTTTAAATAGCTCCTCGTCGCCTTCACTTCTTTTGAGAAGCCTTCTCTGCTTGCTCTCCTCCAGGATCTTGGCCTTGTGCTGATAGGTTGCGTAGACGTCCTTTGTCATCCTGGCTGTTCTGATGGTGATGGTTCCCAAGGATCTAAACATGGTGATTAGCTTGATGCTATCTTCTTTCATTGACTTCCTGAGCTCGTGACTCTTGATCGCAATCAAAAACGCCCCCTTCAGCTCGTCGGTTTTTTCTGTCTCACTTTGCGTCATTTGGTTCTCACTCTCGTCTTCATCCCACCAAGGCGCCTCCACACTGCTGTCTTCGTTCTGAACCGTCAAACGTTTTAGTTTCTCCAGCTGTTTTAACAGATGAAAGGTGCTGATGTACATGCGCTTGCTGACTTCCATGCATCTCCACGCCCTTCCTAGCCTCCCCCTGCTCGCATTGACATAATCATGAGATTTCAGGTACTTGCCTACGCTCTCCTGGAGTTGCACCTCCAGGCTCTGCTTTGTATTTTTCATGAGGGAGACGACCCTCTTGGCAAGGGACCCCAAAACCTCGCCGTCGGTCTCCGCTCCGCGGGCCTCGCTTGCTTCCAGCTTCTTCAAGCATGCCACTAGACCGCTTCTGTCATCTGGATTGACGGAAATTTTCATTCCCGCATTGCTCGACAAGTGCGTGTCAATGTAACTCTGAGTCAGTGAAATCAACCTTCTCGGACCATGGCCACCTTCAACTGCGTTGCGCACGCTGACGTAAGCGTTGAGTTCGTTGATCTTCTGGTTTTCTCTCATGAAGTGAAAGATGGATGTCGTAAAAAAATCGCAGAGCTCGTCAAGGGATGGACGCCTGCTCCTGAAGATCACCTTCTTGCTCATAACTCTCTTGCTCTTGCTAAAGGCGTGCATGAGGAAGTCAAGTCCACTTCGTAGCTTCGGAACAGCTTCGTTGATCGAAGCAATCGTCTCCTTGAACACTTGAACGATCTCGCTGTTCTTGAGATCAAGGAGAGTGTCTTTCTCCAGAGTCAATGCCTTGTCTACTATTCTCTTCCGCTCGTCCTCTTTCAGAAGCCGCATCTTCTCATCGAGGATTGGGTCTCCGTGAACCACGCCTCCGTGCTTCTTTAGTATAATCGATAACCAGTCGAAACCCTCCCTTATGGAATCGTCCAAGGGAGTGTTGCCCAGACGGTCGATGGGATTGATGTCGACTAAGCCCTTGCATGCCTTCAGCAAGAAGTCGACGACAGCCAGCTGGTTGCAGGAGCAAGCAAGGTGGAGTGCCGTTCGAGCGTCGTAGTCGCCCACGTTCAAATCAACGCCGTTGACGAAGAAGGTTCGTAGCTTGTCAATGTCTCCCTCGCTAGCCGCTTGACACATCATGCCAGCGACGTCCATGTCATCCGGGAGCTTCCCACCGTGCTGCCTCAAGAACCCGGCGACATCGACGTGGTTGTGGCGGATGGCGTCGGCGAGCGGGGTTCCACCCCAGCGATCTTCAGCATTAAGATTTGCCCACATGGAGTTGAGGTACTTGACAATGTCCAGGTGGCCGTTTGAAGCGGCGAGGTGAAGCGCTGTTCTGTCGTCGTAGTCGCCTTCGTTGGGGTTGTACCCGTTCGCGACGAGCCGCTTTAGCTGGTCGAGGTCCTGATCGGCTGCAGCTGCGCAAAGTTCCCCGGCCTTGTCCGTGGATTCTGGCATTCTCGCTCCTTTATTTCTAAGATAATTGGAGACCTTGTCGTGCTTGTGTCGCACAGCATCGCTAAGGGGGGTCCCCCCGAACCTGTCCACAGGGCTTAAATACTCGGCATCCATGTGATCGCAGAGGAACTCAACGCACGATAGACGGCCCTCGCTCGCCGCCAAGTGCAGCGGTGTCCTGTTGTCGTAGTCGCCCTCGGTGGTCAGGCGGTCGTCCCCAAGCAGCTTCACTAGGCCCTCGTAGTTTCCTTTGTGGCACAGACTGCAAAGCTGAATGATTCGCTCCATCTCTTTCTTTTTCTGCGCAATCGTTATGCCATCCATATGGCTGTCACCTATGCCACTACCTCCGATGGTGACAAAGCTGGCTGCAGAGTACTTTCCGTCGGAGTTGAAGCTTCCACTGGATTGTGCTGTCTCTGCCAACGACCCAAGACTAGTTGCAGAGTGCCCAGAGTACCCGCTCAACTGGCTTGAGGCTTTACTGGCCTTGCTCACGACGGACTTGCCATCGTCGACCTGTTCTTCTCCCATTGTGAGAATGTTCTTGTTAATAATGTCCTCGTCCTGGGGGTAAAGTTTGGTCAAGTTGACGTATTCTTCGCGGCTCAAGGTGAAAAGGCGAGCCACGCCGTTCGAAAGCGTCTCGCAGCTAGTCTGGTGCCGAATACCAAAGAAGAACTCAACCTCCCCTGCGACCGCCCCCGGCTCGAGAATTGCAACGGGTACCATCTCTTGGACTTCAGCGTCAAAAGCTAAAATGCGAAGCTCCCCGAACGAGAGGATGTAGAGGCATCGGCAGTAGTCGTTCGCCTCAAAGATAAAATTAGAGGGTGCAAACGTCTCTTCTTGCAAAAGGGTTGAGAGAGAGTCGAGGAAGTTGTGGTTGCAGTCCTTGAGCGCTGCTACGCCATTCAAAAGCCCGCGGGAGATGTAGTGGGCGACCTCAACTTGGAGTGTGTGGCTGAGACTCCTGTAGACTTGCGTTTCCTGCTCCTGTGATATGCCCGTGGCTTTTTGGTGAGCTTTGAACTCGAAAGTCTCACGAATGTCATTCTCCAGCTTCTTCGGAAGATTGTACTTGTCGAGGAACCTCTGGATACTCGCGACCTCGCTCTTGTTCTGAACTAGCGTCTCGTCCCTCTTCATGAACATGGTAGACATTGCGCCGAGGAAATAAGCGTAAAGGGAAAGATTCAAAAACATTACCACTATCATCATGGCACGCTCGCGAAAGTTGGAAGGCATCAGATCTCCATGACCCATGGCGGAGAGGGTTGCAAAGCACCAGTAGAAGCTCAGCGCCCACTCGTCAAACTTGTACGCCATCTCAATTTCAGTACGATTGGCTCTATACATGCTCCCCCAACCTTCGTACGCCGGATCCATGCGAATATTGTGCAAGTACGTGGAGCTGCCTTCTGGGGTAGAGGCAATGCTCACGTAGTACCAGAGGCAAGCCAGAATGTGCAACACCACCAGGAGATAAAAGGTGTGACTGGCGAATTCGCTTAGGGCGTCCTGCTTTGTCTTGGAGTTATTGCGTATCACGGTCCAGACATCCTTGATCCTAAAGAGGCGAAGAATTTTTACCCACGCGATCGAACTTTTCGAGGCACCAGTTGCCTCGAGGAGGATGTCAAAGGGTGCAGCAGCAACCAGGTCGAAGATAAAGTCATTCTTTAGGTAGTGCTTCACTATCTTGGAGCGCTTAAAGACGTAAACGCTGCGTTTATTCAGGTAGGCCGTGACGAACTTGAGGCACACGTCCAGCCACAAGAAAACATCCAAGGCGTGGAAGATTCGATTCCAGGCTAGAGTGCCTACAAAGTTTAACGTGATAACTACGTCTTTGTCGCTGGTAGAGAGGAAAGCTATCGTGTGCGGAACGAGCCAAATGTATGCTATGCTCACCATCACCATCACGCCCTTCCAGTAGACTTCGATGAAGTTCGATCTTGGATGAAAAATGTACCAGGGGGTGCCGTCAGGAATGGCAAAGTTTTCGAGTCGGCGTTCCACCTCGCGCCGCGAGAGGTGCGTCATCCTCGTTTCAAGCATCGTTCGGAGGGTGATCGAGAAGTCGTCGAAGGTGATTTCGCCGTTTCCTTGCCTGTCGAAGCGATGGAAGAGTTTGAGTCGGTAGCGCGCGGGGATGTCCACGTCGAACACCTGTTTAATGAGAACCTCGAACTCTTCCTTGTCAATGGTGCCGTTGCCATCGTCGTCGAACGATTTGAATGCCTCCTCGTACTGCTTTGCGTAGGTTCCGTGAATCTGCAACTTGTCGAGGATTTTCTGATCAATCGACCGCATCGAAAACATCAAATCTGTCGGGAGGAAGGAGATCATCTTCCAGAAGATACTCGAGAAGGACTTTTTGAGCTTGAATTTAAGAGAGGAAGAATCTACGCTGTCGTTCGACAACATCGACTGGATTTCCGCATGACTGACCTTGCCGCCATTTTTATGACCCTTCTTGTCAATTTTGGTACTTTCTCCGACAGTGATAGCGTCGCCGCCCTTCTCGCTGTTTTCTGAGCGATTTGAGAGCCCGCCTCCACTCCAGTCGCTGCTCATATTGTCAAGACTGCTGTCCCCGTCTTCTGATTCTGCGCCAGCTACGTTCTCTGCGTCAAAGACCCCAACGAGCTTGGCCATCAAAACTGGGAACTCGTGTCTCCAAACGTGCTTCTTGTTCGCAAAGAAAGACTTGCGAATTTCATCGTTTGTCAGGCCTTGCTCAAACCCAAACACATTCTTCATGGAAATGAGCTGATTGACGGCAAGCTTCCCATCAGAGTCAGTGTCGAGCAGGTTGAAAGCTGCGTTGATGACACGAAAACCGTGGGCGATCTTGCTGACATGGCTGTTTTGGAATGCCGAGTGCCCAAGGAATAAATTGACGAGGGTGTTGCTTCTCAACAGATCAGGGCATTTGGCCTTCAACTCTGGCGCATGAGAAGCCTTAGTCGATGCCTTTCCGAAGCTGTCATCCAAGGTTGCGAGTATGGACGGATTGGTCGAGAAGACTCCATCGTCGCTGGACTTTGCTTCCATCATGATGTGCTCAACAGTCTCCCGGTTGTTGCTCAGCTCGTAGCTGTCGAGGAGCTTTTGCAGTTGTCGGGCGTCAATCTCAATGTCAGCTTCTCTCATATTCCCCTGTCCAGAGACGTGCACGACATCTTGAATGAAGGCATCGAGACTGGTTTCAATCTGGGGGAATTGGAGGATCACCTGGTGGAAGGAGTTGAAGTGAAGCTTGGGCACCGAGGAGGCTTCGCTGTTCCCCGAAATGAAGCGGTCCATGGCAAAGTTGGCGTTGGCCCTCTTGTCTTGCGGGCCAGCGGCGAAACCACGTGTTGTTGGCTCGTGAACGTCCAAGAGAGTGAAGTAGCGGTCCACGGCAACCTCGTCGTACTTCGTCAGGGAGACGATGCGAGTGTCATGCAATGTAGGCGAGTGTAAACCGACGGCACTCAAACCCTCGAGGATCTGATTGAAGTTATTCAAGGCTCTTTGCAATTTGTTCGATGCAGAGGCAGCTTCGACGACAATCTGCTTTGCGAGCTCCACCAACTGCTTGTTTCTCTTGTGGCGGTCGTTCTGAAAATCGACAGCCGAAGCGATTACTTTTCTGATCTCGCTTAGGTCAACCATTTCGATGTTCAAAAGGTCGTCTTCGCATATGGGAGTCGAAGGGTTGCCCCCCGCCGATATTAGGAGTTTCGCGACGTCAAAGTGCTTTCCGGCGATTGCGTCATCGATGGCGCACCTTGACCACCTATCCTTGAAGTTGACTTCGGCCTTGCAGTTGAGGAGGAAGTCGACGGAAACCAGCTGACCCTCTGCAGCAGCCAAATGCAAGGCCGTTCGGTTGTCGTAATCAGCGTCGTTCACATCTGCCCCGTGGCGCTGGAGGAGCTTTAGGCGAATAATTTCTCCCTTCGACGCAGCGTCACAAAGGGCTCCTGATGCATAAGCGAGATTCATGTGTCCTCCAGCCTCGGAAAGAAGCATTGATATAAGCTCGTGACCGTGAGAAACGGCGTCGTCGAGTGGGGTGTTCTTCCAGCGGTCCTGTACGTTAACGTCGGCCTTCTGGTTTGGATTTGAAATGAGCATCTCGACAACTTTCATGTTTCCTTCGGAGGCAGCGAGATGGAGGGCGGTGCGACCGTCGTAGTCTGCCGAGTTGGGCGAGATGCCATGGGAGACCATCCTATTAAGCTGGTCGACATCTGCCGCGGCGGCGGCTGCGCAGAGCATGCCAGCGGGATCGTCGTAGTGCAGTTCTGCGCCGTGCTCGGCCAAAAGCTCGGCGACTGACTCGTGACTCGACACTATGGCATCGTGGAGAGGCTCGTGTCCCCAGCGGTCTGTCACCTGAACATCGGCTCCCTCTTGGAGCAGAACTTGGACGACTCTTATGTTTCCCTCGGCGGCTGCCAAGTGGAGAGTCGTTCGGGAGTCGTAGTCGCCGCTGTTCACATCCAGCCCCTGGGCCAGCATTTTCTTGACCTCGTCCACCTCTCCTTGGGAGGCAAAGTCTATCATAAGACCGAGTGCCTCCTCATTCCTTTTGACAAGAGCCGAACGGATATCCTCCTTGATCTGCTTGAAGAGCTCGTCGTCGTCTGTGACGACGCTCATCATGCCCGCCATCCCGTCGTTCTTCTTCTCAATCTCATGTCCAACCTGGTCGAGGCCAAAGATCGACAGGACGGTCGCTATAATTGCTCCATGTGATTCGGGGTAAGAGTTAATGCAGGCCTCGTAGTCACTCTTGGAAAGGGAGAGGAGGGAAACGTCCGAATCGCCTGAGGCCTTGACTTGGAAATGCTGCGGCATGTTCATGAAGAAGGCAATCTCCCCGATTTGGCTTCCAAAGTGCGACTCGCTCGTCACCGTCTTTACGAGCTGGTTGCATTCCACGTCCGAGTACACTAGAACCGTCCCATGTGTGATGAAACACAGCTCCCTGCTCATGTCTTCGATTTTGAAGAGAGTCTCATTTGGCATGCGGTACTGCGACGAGCGAAAAGAGCGTTAGTTGTCGGGGATGGTTCTTCTCGTTTATGCTGAATTCCATTCTCACCTTCCTTCGGAGCTTCGTCATGAGGGTGTTGGTGAACTGGGGACTGAGCCCCTTGAAGATGACACACTTGTTGATAAAAGTCGTGTACTGGCTCGAACAGAATTCAGTAAGGATATTCACCGGCATCTCGTTGATAATCTGGTCGTCGTTTTCCGAGTCCTTTTTAATTTGTTGGAAGTCGAAATACTTTTTGAGCCGGGCACGCAAGTCTGGGGGGAGGTTGCGCGTCTGTCCGTAAAGCTCAAGTGTATGAAGGATCCTTTTGTTGTTCTCCTGCGACGGGCGAAGCGGGTGCGTCAAGAAACGGAGTAAGTAGGAGCAAAGCGCCATGTCACTCTCCTTTACTAGTCAACTTCTAAAAAGTTTCTCACCTCCTTCTCGTCCTTCTTGAAGATGAAGTTGAAGCCCAGGGCAAGAATGTACGAGTAGAAAATGACCTGGAATAAGAGGAGCGCGCAAGACCAGGTCATCTCAGCGGCGTTATGGGGGACGACGTCCGAGTACCCGAGGTTGGTCAGTGAATTCCAACCCCAGAAAAACGTGAGATCGTAAGCTTTGCCTATGTTGTCGATGTTGTATAGCTTCAGCATGTCGTACTCTTCGTTGCATTGCCCTACAAAGGCGAGAGTGAGAAACGGGGTTAGTTGCAGGCTCCTCACAGAGTCAGTAATACTTATAGTTGCTTACCGTCTTCGTAGGGGGCAATCGTGCCGTTGTCCGAAATTAAAGCGACATAATCCGCGTCGACTTCGAGGAAGTACGGAAGATATTGGCCCAGCCAGGTGTCGCAGTTGAAGTTGAAAATACTGGCAATCCACCACCAGACGCACCCCATGGCATGTGACGACATGACCATGAAGAAAAGGAACTTGGTGAGGGCGATTGACTGCACGTCCTGGTAGACATCCGTTTCGGCGCGACGGAAAATCTGGAATACTTCCAGAGTGAAGGGAATTTGAAGCAGTGCAAGGTAGCGCGCGACCTCTATACTAGGGTTATGGCTCGGCGAGGGGGCGACCAAAAAGGATCCCTTGGCGATATGGAAGGGAGCAACGGCAATAAAGTCGACCCAGAAGGTCTTCTTGGGCTGAGTGTGCGTGCGTGGCGGTGGTGACGGTGGGGGTTGAGGAAGAGGGAGGGGGGAGGGTTAGGGTTTCGATGAAGCAGGAGAGGGAGGTGAGGGGAAGGTGAGGAATGTGTGGAAGTCGACCTCGAATAAACGCTTTCCACCGTTACTCCTCCAACTTTGCCGCGGGCTCCTCACCTTTGGGTTGAAAATGTTCCAATAACCGAGCGTAGACATGTCAAAGTAATTTTGTGTGATGCTCTTGGGATCAACAATAATTGTCGAACCAAGGTGGTAGGGCGTGAAGAGAGTCGCAAAGATATCGAACATGATGATTATGTCGACAAAATCGAGGATTGGGTATAGGGGCTCCAAGTAGGTGTAGAAGGCAATGTACACGAACATGCGAAAGAACGTCACGAGCATCACGAAGGAACGTATGAAGATCCACATTCTGGAGTTGCGAGGCGAGGGAGAAAGAGGGGGGGGATGGTTAGGGGGGCGGGGTGGCTGGAGGGCAGGGGGCAGGGCCGGGGGAGATCAGGAAAATTTGAGGAGACCGTTGTCCATCTCACCTGTAAAGAGAAGAGTCTTCTCCTAGAATATGGCGTCGGTAGAGTAACTTGGTCAAACTTGGCCTTGAATTGGTGTCTTCAGAGACTTGGTCACCGCTCAACTTCTTCTTGCTAGTGATAGGGAGGTTATGGAACTTGACGTGGCGCTTAGGAACGACGTCACTTTCCCCCTCCTTCGCAGACGATTGTGACTGACCTTCGAAGATTCGAGCCTGCACACCTCGACGAATCTGGTCGTCAGAAAGGAAACGGGATTGCTTCAGGAGGCTACCAGTAACGTCAAGAGATTTTGTAACAGTCTTGTTGATGAGAAAGGAGGCAGCAGACTGTGGGGAAAGGAACGACGAGTTAGTGCAGGGTTGCCACTTCTTTATTTCTCAACAACAACAACGCCTCTCACCTTGAACGCCATAGATGCCCGACGCGCACTCTTGGGGGTGATCTCGGAGAAGCTGGTCTTGCGATCGCGTCGAGCGCCGTCATCTATCGTTGTCGGTTCCCCTGCTTGCGCGTGTTGATGGTTGGCTGACTGGGTCTCCGGTATAATGGGAGTAAGGTTCATGGTAATGCTGCAATTAGCGAAGCGAAGCGCGGAGAGGCGCGGTGGAGGAGCAAGAGCGTTAGTCGTGTAGTGGACGCATCACGTCAATGCGTTTTTTTTTTATCGTTTTGTTCCTCCTCGCTAGTGGTCTCTCTTTAGCTTCTCCTCCATCCTCACCTCCGCTTGCGACTTCTGCTTTCGGGGTTGACCATTTCAAGAACGGGAACGACCTATCGGAGGGTGAGGGGGGGGGGAGGGAGTTGTGGCTCAGCAGGAGGTACGGCGACAACGGGCCAATTACAGCTGCAGCAGTATGCACTCGTACTAACCTTGTTCAAGTTCCCAATACCAGCATGGTGTGAGTTGTTGTTGGAATGTTGCGAGTGGCTTGAAGCATCTAAAACGTAATCCTCGTTGGCAATTATTCTCTGCTGGTAGAGGGGAGTAGTAGAGTTGCTTTCGATCGAAGTGACTCTAATTACCCTGTCGGTGTAACCTGTGTCTGTTCTTGTCGATGTTGACAAGTCTAGATCGGTATTATGCGTCTCTCTCCTTTGTGCCATTCGCTGGTGCTCAGGCTGAGGGTGATGCTGAGGGGGCGGTTGGGTCTCGTCATCGTACACGTGGAACTGCGGTTGCTGGGGAGGGAAACCAGACTGCATCTGATGACCTGCCAAAGTGTCCTCAAACCCAGTCAGGGAACTATCGGGGCTACTGGCCCTACGCTGACCTTCTGACATGGTTCCGATTCAGTGGCCGGTGTGCTGGGTTCGTATATGTGTTTTAAAATCAAAGGAAAGTGACCCAACCTTGGCTTGGACCTCACCAGAATAGAATAATAATGAGAGCCAAGCGAATGTGAATAGAATACCTTGTGTACGGGCGCGGCCAATGAGTTAAGTAACAACTTCCCTTACTGAAAACGGGAATAGATCAAAAACCAACAACAATTTCCAACTGTAACTCCTTCGCGCGCGACCTTGTTTCCCCAACAAAATTTCGTTTCTCTTGGTGTTTAAAAAGCCAAGAGTACGGTGGCGGGAGAAAGGTGAAGTTTAAAAACGGTTCCACACGTGGGAAAAACTTGAAAAACGTGCCAAAAATGTTATCAGAAGACAGTGTGTAGGAGGGAGTTCGTCACCGAATTAATTTTCAAGTGCAGCTTGTGGCTGAAGTTCAGTTGGGTGTTTGCAAAGGGTTAATTTTCAATTGCGTGAATTTAATTTTTTTTAAGGTTAGACCCTTCAGTATGCATGCCTCTGGGACTGATCAACGACTATGCTTCGTAGGGCAAAAGGAAGCGGGGTTTTGGTTTTCAAAATCACTCTGTCAATCGTTAGCATGGGCCCCACCTCCTTAAAGTACGCTTCGAGGGTCCTTTGCAGGGCCTCCTCGACTCAGGAGGGATCGGGGGGAAGGGGGGAGGAGCAACTGTAGAGCTAGACGGATTTTTGGTGGTTTGTTTTTCATTCTCCTCCACCTCCGACAAGCTCATTTTCTCCTCCTCTTTTTGGGCAAAATCAATTAATGCTTTTGTTCCATGCTACGGTGATCATCGTGATAATAATGCTAACCAGTCGTGCTGTAGCATTCCAAAGTAGTGTGTGTGTATCATTTAGGCATATTGGTGGCCCCAAGAGCATAAAAAGTCCTCATGTCTCCAAGTTGTCCCCGAAGTCACTCCGTTTGTTTTCTTCTCAAACTTCTTCTACTCCTTCCTCCTCCGCAATACCTACACAATATGACTTTAAACAAGTTGAACAAAAGTGGCAAAAGTATTGGGATGATAATCAGACGTTCAAAACGGTGAGAAAATGAGGACTCCACATACAACATTCTCCTCTCCGACATCTCCATCTCACCCAACCAACCAACCTACCTTCTCAGCCCGTCCGCTCCCCCAATCGCCCCAAGAAGTATATCCTCGACATGTTCCCCTACCCCTCAGGTTCCGGTCTTCACGTCGGCCACCCCGAGGGCTACACAGCCTCAGATGTCATGGCCAGGTACTACAGGTCCACTGGGCACGACGTTCTCCACCCGATGGGTTGGGACTCCTTCGGACTCCCGGCGGAGCAGCACGCCATCAACACGGGAACGCACCCTGAGGTCACGACGTTCGAGAACATTGCCACGTTCAAGAGGCAGCTCAAGTCTCTCGGCTTTTCTTACGACTGGGACAAGGAGATAGCTACTACTGACCCAGAGTACGTCAGGTGGACGCAGTGGATATTCCTCCAGCTCTTCGGCAAGGGTCTCGCGAAGCAGTCCTCCGTGTCAGTAAACTGGTGCCCCGCCCTAGGGACGGTCCTGGCGAACGAGGAGGTGATAAACGGCCTGTCAGAGCGCGGGGACCACCCGGTGAAGCGCCTGCCGCTAAGGCAGTGGGTCCTGGAGATAACGAAGTACGCGGACAGGCTCGAGGAGGGGCTGGACGGCCTCGACTGGCCGTCGGGGACCATGACGTCGCAGAGGCAGTGGATAGGAAAGTCCACGGGCTGCGACATCGTATTCACCACGGAGGACGGGGAAGAGATACCGGTATTCACGACTAGACCTGACACTATTATGGGCGTGACTTACGTATCTCTAGCCCCCGAGCACCCCTTAGTATCCAAGTTAACCGCCCCCGGTCACGAGGCTGAGGTTTCAGAGTACGTTTCTAAAACGAGCTCCCGCTCTGACCTCGACCGCACGTCCTCCAAAGAAAAGACCGGTGTCTTCACCGGGTCCTATTGCTCGCACCCGGTATCCGGGGAGCCCGTACCGATCTGGGTCGCGGACTACGTCCTGGGGAGCTACGGGAGCGGGGCGGTCATGGCCGTGCCGGCTCACGACGAGAGGGACTTTGAGTTCGCGGGAAAGTTCGGACTGCAGGTTAAGAAGGTTGTGGAGGGGGGGGATGGGGAGCTCCCGTACACGGGACCTGGGAAAGCGATTGAGAGCGGGGCTCTTGATGGGATGAAGACGAAGGAGTGTAAGAAGGAGGTTATGGGGATGCTGGAGAAGATGGGAAAGGGGGGGAAGAAGGTGAGGAAGGGTGTTAGGATGATAGGAGGGGGATTAATCGTGGTTATGGTTTAACTCTACTGTTTACTCACCTTCGAACCTCCCTCCTCCCCCCCCCCCCACACATCATAGATCCAGTACAAGCTCCGCGACTGGGTATTCTCCCGCCAGCGTTACTGGGGCGAACCTATCCCAATATACTTTCCCGTGACTTTCCCTTCCCCCTCCGCCGACCACACCACCCTCGACCCTAAGATCGATCCTCACGAGATCGACTATGATAACCCGATAGCCGTCCCGGAGGACGAGCTCCCACTTACGCTTCCACCCATGGACGACTTCAGCCCCGGCGACGATCCCGCCGGGTGCCTTGCCCGAGCCGCCGACTGGAGGTACTTCATGAAGGGCGGCCTGTGGTACGCCCGGGAGACCAACACCATGCCCCAGTGGGCCGGGTCCTGCTGGTACTACCTCCGCTACGCGGACAACTCGAACGGGGAGATGGCGATATCGAGGGAGGCGGACGAGGACTGGCTCCCGGTCGACCTTTACGTGGGGGGGGCGGAGCACGCGGTGCTGCACCTGCTGTACGCGAGGTTCTGGCACCAGGTGCTTTACGACCTGGGACACACCAAGCACCCGGAGCCGTTCCAGAAACTCGTTCACCAGGGCATGATACTCGGGGCGGACGGGGAGAAGATGTCCAAGAGTAGGGGGAACGTTGTTAACCCGGATGATATTGTTAAGGGGACGGGGGCGGATAGCTTGAGGCTGTATGAGATGTTCATGGGGCCGCTTGAGGCGGTCAAACCGTGGCAGACGGAACAGGTGCAAGGGGTTGTGAGGTTCCAGAGGAAGATTTACGACGTCGCGGTCAAGGGAGAGAACAGCGGATGGGAGACCAAGGAAGAAACCGAGGTGAGAACAAGTGGCGTGGGGGGGGGGGTGGGGGGGGGTCGTAGCGAGGAATAGCGTGTCGCAATTACTCGATGTTGAGTGTGTAACTAATCGGTGATCTCGCCCGTTCCGCTTCCACTGCGTTACCTCAGGAAACCACGAAGCTCCTCCATAAGACAATGAAGAAAGTAACCTCTGACATTGAGAACATGAGTTTCAACACTGCAATCTCAGCGCTCATGGTCCTAACGAACCACCTAGCGGGCCTAAAGTCCCCCCCCACGAGGGCCACGATGGTCCAGTTCGCCGTTATGCTGACTCCCTTCGCCCCCCACCTCGGTGAGGAGATATGGTCCATGACTGGGGGTGCCGGTTCGGTATCGTCTGCGGGCTGGGTGGAGTGGGTGGAGGAACTTACGGTGGACTCTACGGTCAATATGGGGATCCAGGTTAACGGGAAGGTCAGAGGGTCGATGGAGATCGAGAAGGACCTTACGGATGAGGGGGAGGCTATGAAGATGGCCATGGAGGTCGAGAAGGTGGCCAAGTTCATGCAGGGGAAGGAGGTCAAGAAAGTCATTTACAAACCAGGGAAGATCCTCAATATCATAGTGGCGAAGTAATAATATAGCCTGAAATCATTCTTCGCGAGGAACCTGAAAATGTTTACGCCTTCGCCCCTTCCTTTGCCTCTTCCTTCGCCTCTTCCTTCGCCTCGTCCTCAGCCTTCTCCTCCTTCTTCTCAGCCTCCTTAGCCTTTTCCTTATTCCTGTCCTTCCCGAACCACTCATCCTTAAGTTCTTCATCCGGGTCCCATAGTTTCTCTCCCTCGAGTTTGCTCTTAACTCCCTGGAGTTCAATTTTAGCAACCAGGCTGTGGATGCCAGTTCCGTCGTTGTTCTTCCACATGACAATGTAAGCTGGAGCGCCGGAACCACCTGAACCTGGAACCTCGAAGACGAAGCACCCGTGCGACAGAGCCTCAACCTATCAGCGTTGTGTTGTGTATGTGTGTGCGTGTGTGTGTGTGTTGAGGGGGTGTGGGTTAGCCATGAAGTTGTTTTGAATTTATCTCCCCCCCTTCCCCCGTCCATTAATCTCCCTTCCCTTCCCCCACCCACCCCATTGTCTCTCACCTCCTCCCTCGTCCCCTCCTTAAGCATGCACGTCCTCATTTGTTTCTCCGTCCTCTCAATGCCCGCCTTAACAATATTGCAGAAGTCCCTATTAGTGATAACCACCTTCCTCTTCTTCATGTACGGTGCCGTGTGCGCGATGCCGTCCTGGTGGATCCTGTACTCCACGAGGCTCCTGTTCTTGCTGTTCCTTTCGAAGACCTGGACGCCGCTGTGGACGAGCTTGTACTGCTTCTTGGTGTCTAGGGATAGGTGGGAGAGGATGGGGGGGTGGATGTACATTATGCCCTTGGCGGTTTGCGTCCTGGCGAAGAAGGACGAGATCGGTGCACCCGAGAGGCCGTAGAAGTCGACGAGGGAAGAGATGAGCGAAGGCTTGAGGGGCACGATCTCCTGGTTGGGGTTGACCTTTTTGTCCTTCTGTCCCTGTCCCCCCTTGGCTTTGTCGTCCTCCAAAGAAGCTTGAACCTGCTCTTCCTTCTCCTCCTTCTCATCCTGTCCCTCCGTCTCTTTCCCCTGCTTAAGTTTGACAGATCCTATGGCCTTGGTCTTCCTAAGCACCGTAACGAAGAACCCCCCCGTGTCCATGTCCTGTGGCATGATCCTCATGCATTTCTCCAGTCCCATCCTTTCGACCTCCTCGGGTGTGGGAGGGAACAGGCTTTGGGGGATGGACGCTGTTAGGTGGCCGGGCACGTCGGCGACGCTAGGGAACTCCCAGAGCCCGTTCTTGTTGCATTCGGCTTTCATGGCGTCAGAGGACCACTTCTCAGGGCTGTCGTCGTAGATGGGGATGATGTAGGTACCGTCCTCAGACAGCTTCCCGTTCTTTGGAGTTTTAGTACCTTCCCCCGTCGTGTCTGCCGCCACCGACGCCGCCGCCGCCGCCACCTCCGTCTCTGTGGTTTTGGTCTCCCCTTCACCTTCATGCTGCTTAGCCTTTTTAGCCGGCCTGCTCTCCCCCCCGTCATCCTCCTCCCCCATGACCCTCTCCTGGTGTTCCCATCCCCCTTTCTTGAACTTCGGTTTCGCCTCTATAACTTCCCCGAAGTGTTTCCTTGTAGCGTCCCTATCGTCCATGACCTTCCATTCCGTCATCCCCTCCCTGCACTTGAATCCCTTCTCCTTAAGCGCCTTGCACTCCTCCACCGTTACCGCGTAGTCGGTCTGACGGAGGATCTGGGCGACCACGGCCTCGTTCTCTACCGGGCTCATGCTGCACGTGCTGTATACGAGTATCCCCCCGACCTTGCACTGCCTGAGTCCCCTGATGGCAATGTCCAGTTGGATCTTGTGGATGTTGTTCTGCTGGTTGACGGACCAGTTGCGGAAGATGCCCGCGTTCTTCCTCATGGTGCCGTCGCCGGTGCAGGGGACGTCGCAGAGGACGCGGTCGGCCCAACCCTCGTTACCTGAACCGTCGTTGCGGAAACTCTTGGGCATTGGCATCTCTTGACCTTGGTGGTTGACGACCAGGAGGCTGGGGCTGAAGGTGGATAAGTTGATTTAGCGGAGCGGGTGGGGGGTTGTTTTGTTAGGGCGTTCTTGTTTTTTTTTCCCCTCGTCTCTGTTCGTTCCCCCGTTTCCCTCCCCACATTGGTAGATCTCACCTGTTGATCCTTTTACACTGGTGTACAAGCATGTGCGCCCTGCTAACGTTGACATCGTTCGCCATGACCCAGCCGTCCCCCTTGCTTACGTCTTCCAGTATCTGGCAGGTCTTGCTCCCCGGTGCAGCGCACGTGTCTAGGACGACGTGGGAGGGGAGGAGGGAGAGGGCGACGGGGGGGACCATGGAGACGGTCTCCTGACGGGTTATTAGACCGGCGTCGGTTGAGACCATGAGGAACTGGAAGAACTCCTTTAGACCCTTGTTCTTGCGGATGGTAGACCGGTCTACATCCAGCTTCCAACCATTCTCAATGAAGGGGATGGGCTGGGGGGGCTTCAGCTTGCGGACAGCCTTCCCGGTTGGGGTCTCGTACTCGATGGTGATCTGACCGTCCGAGCCCAGGATCTCCTGCATCCTTGAGGTGAACTGCTCCTTGAACTCTGGGGTAGCGAGCTTGGTGATCCTGAAGCTTGCGTTCAGGGGACTGCAGGCGGCAGAGAGGAAAGCCTTCCTATCCTCCTCCTTGGCTACTTGGGAACCATGGCCGAAGACGTTCTGGTAGGTATAGTAAGCTATCATCCTGTCGTTCCTCATCTCCTTAACCCTTGGTGGTCCATTTTTATGGTTGTCACGTCGATCCCTTTTGTTGTTATTGTTGTGTCTATTTCCTCCATTTTTATTGGCCTTCTTATTCTTATTTTTATTCGAGTACTTTCCCATACTATATTTAAGCGTGATAGTGGTGATGGAGTGGTGTGATGGGCGTGTGTGGGGTGAGAAATCAGGGCTCAGTTGGGAAGACCATCGACTCTGTATTGCTGGGAAATCTTCTGTGGTTAAGATACGTTAAATTGGTGGGGGTATATGTCCATTGATTGGTAGGTTATGGAGTAGAAGGGGTGTTTTGGGCGTTAGAATGGTGTTAGAGAGGAGTTTGGGGTCTCACCTAGATTTCTTTCTTTATTCCGGCTTGGAGACCTGGGGCTGGCTAACAAACTGCTTCTGTTATAGGGTTGTTCGCGCGCTTTTAATCCACTCACGTGTCTATAGCCCAAAAAAGTTCGGAAAAAGAGATTATTTCAACTCTAAAGTGATATTTCAATGTACACTGTGACAGCGAATCCTACAGCGACGTAGAAAACCGTCAATGCAAGCTTGCTCTCAATCCTGATTTTGAATGGCGTGAAACCAAGGTCTGTAACCACCACGTTTCTCTCCCACCGTTCCCACTGCTTAAGGTAGTCGTCCCACTTATGTCCCGTCCTTAGTAGGATCTCCTGCCCCTTAACTTCCGATATCCTGTGCGTGACCTCCTCGAGTTGCGTTGTAAGATGTACTCCTGAGAAGAACAAGAAAAGCACGATGAAGAATATAAGAGTGAACAATATGCTGCACATAATGAGCACGCACTTGTCCCTCGCGTCCATGTCTGATGTGACCTTTAAGTAGATTATGAAGCCCACGACAATCAAGCTCGGTATCAAAACGAACTCCGCAACCAAGAAGAACGCACCGAAGCCCGTGCTGAAGTGCCGGGTGGTTGACTTCAAAACGTTGAACTTCTCGATCGTTGCTCGGAGCCTTTTAGAGTACTCCGCTGGATCTTGTTGCGCTCCATGGTTGTGATGCTGGTGGTGTATTAAACTCTCCTCATCGTCCCCTTTATCCTCCCCATTCCCCCACTCCAAATCCTC
This sequence comes from Triparma columacea, assembly GCA_030267965.1. Taxonomy (NCBI): domain Eukaryota; class Bolidophyceae; order Parmales; family Triparmaceae; genus Triparma; species Triparma columacea. Next base: position 22,846 of record BRYA01000307.1, read on the forward strand.
AAAGTTCTCCTCCAACTGCGACACGAAGTCCTTGGCAGAGAGGGAGAGGGCGTAGGACATGGGACCGAAGATAGCGCAGGTGGTGGTGAAGGCGGAGTAGTTGAGGCTGAAGTAATTCATTAGCAAAGCGATTAGAAAGAACCAAGTCTGGACCGCAGCACCCTTGACGGGGAACGAGAAATTATCCGAGTTGAAGATCGGTGGAGCCCAGATTGGCAGCGCGAATATGAGCATTGTAGGCAGTGCTTGCGCTGGAAAGTACGCTGCCTTTCCACTAGAAGCTCCTAGCGTATATTTGAACACCGTGGTGGCAATATAGTGAACTTTTTCAGCGCTCTGAGTTGACAGATTCAAAACAACTGCGTCTATCGTGCCTCCCTCCTTCGCCCATTTGTGCATGTTGACTTTTTTCAAAGCGCAATTAAGCATCATAAGTGTTTGCAATGCGGACATCAAGGGAGCAGTAGGTTTACCGTTGTCTAATGCCTTACCCGCAGTTAACGGGAATATAAGTAGCTGTAAAATGAAGGAGTATTTATGTTGGAATACCCACATACCCTTCACCCCAGTCTCCGGGTGACCTCTTGCCCCGGTGGCGTAGTAAAGAATGTTCGAATAGAACTTGTGGAGCTTGAGAGCATGCGGGTTCACATCCGACTTGTTGGGGATGCAGGTTGACATACGTCGACCGACTCTCTGGGCTGTCGGCGCGTACGCGTTGCTCTTCTTCTGATGAACACCCTTGCCTGGGCGTAAGCTGAGAGACATTTGGTTGGAGTTTTCGCTTGGTGGGCTCTTTATCGGGGACATTTGGTTAGAGCTTGGAGGACTCTGTATTGGGACCAACTCGGGAACCGGGGGGCCGTTCATGGTGAATGATTTTGAAGGGTAAATAGTTTGCGACATTGCTTAAGCCTTGGCCTGGGAATTAACCTCTTCGAATTGGTAAAATTCAAAGGATGGAGGATGGAGGGCAAGGCGACATGAATTTCCTGAAAAATCTGAGCCTGAAGAGTTACTTGTTGAGCATGTCTGACTCTGAGGATGAGCCTTCACCGATATTAAAGCTTTCTAGTATGGATATGACATCAGAAACTAATACAGATGATACGTCAAATGTGAGTAATTATGTTGAGATAGGGAGTAAATAGGGAATATCCAAGGAGATCCATTCCCGTTAATAAGGGAATGGATTTCACACTCACCCTTCCCACCTCCCCCCCCCCCACACACACACCATCTCCATCTCCATCATTTAGAACACATCAACCCAAAATAGTACCTCCACAACTCCCCCTCCCCCCTCAAAGCCCACCCCTACACCTACCACCCCCTCCACCCCAACTCCCCCTCCCCCCCCCCGTCTCTCCCCCGCCCACTTCCTCTTCGGTCGTACCCTCGGTGAGGGTTCCTACGCCCGCGTAGTCCACGCCCGTTACAAGGGTCCCCTCTCCCCCTCTTCCTCCTCAACCCCCGCCATTACCTGGGGTGGTGGGGAGCGTGATTACGCTGTGAAGGTGATGGAGAAGAGGCACATAAAGAGGGAGGGTAAGGTCAAGTACGTGATGCTTGAGAAGTCACTCCTGAGCAACTTCGATAGCCCACTTATACTCAGCTTGCATGTAAGCTTCCAGGACCAGGACTACCTCTACCTCTGCATGGACATGTGCCCAGGTGGTGAGCTCTTAGGTGTCGTCCGCTACTACCAAGAGCGTCGCCCTTCCCCCCAATCCCGCTGCTGCCCTGAACCCGTCACGAGGTACTACCTGGCTGCGATCGTCCTGGCACTTGAGTACCTACATAACCTCAACATAGTACACAGAGACCTGAAACCCGAGAACGTCCTAATCCTATCCGACGGATCCGTCAAGGTCGGTGACTTCGGCACTGCCCTCGACGTAGACGGTTTCGGAACCAGGGGTCGGAACCCTGCATCAGAGGAGGACTCTACGGCATTCGTAGGTACCGCGGAATACGTTAGCCCGGAAGTACTGGAGGGGACGGAAAAGGCGACACCGGCGGTTGACCTTTGGGCGGTGGGGGTTATTGCTTACCATATGGAAAACGGGAGAGTTATGTGGAATCAGGGGGACACGGAGGTGAGGAGGGCATTTTTGGGGGGGGGGGGAGAGAATTATTTTGGCAACTCTTTTCTTTTTAGATGACGATAACTCTAACGACAACCCATGGCGACATCTCTAACGCTACCTAACTTTAACACTGTCAATAATACTCTAACCCTCATGTACCCCCCTTAGTTCCAAGTCTTCCAGGCCATAAATAGCAAGGCAAAGGGAGAAGACGACGTCTACACCTACCCCTCATTTTTCAACCCCGACCTCAAGGACCTCGTCGAACAGCTCCTCAAGGGTGACCCGTCCTCCCGTCTGGGCATGAACGAGTTCGCACCAGGCACTAACTTCAAGTACACAACCATAAGGTCCCACCCATACTTCGAAACCTTCGACTGGTCCCTCCTCGAGTCTGGGTCAATGCCCTCACCCCACACACCCTGCACCCCAAGGTGGCTGGAAGTTCCTGACGAGGAACTTACAGACGGTGCCATGGAGCTCGAGAGTTACTTCCTAGACGGTGAGGCTACACCCTTAACAATCGCCGAGCCTACTAGGGGTGCTCAAGGTGTGGAGGGTGGTAGCAACAGAACCTCAAACGTAGAAGACGAGCGTTGGATGGAGTACGTAAAGGACTTACAGAAGGGTGAGGAGCTGGTTAAAACAGGACGGATACACAAGAGGAAAGGCTTCTTCGCCCGTGAACGGCAGCTCGTCCTTACGTCACTGCCTAGACTTATCTACGTAGACCCCGCAACCAAGGAATACAAGGGTACCATACCGTGGACTCCCCAACACCCGGTATCTGTGAAGATTGTGGGGGACGCAAAGTTCGATGTTGTTGCGGTGGTTGATGGAGAGGGGGGGAAGAAAAGGGCGTACCATTTGTATGCGAAGGATAAGGAGGATAGGGATGAGTGGGCTAAAGCTATTAGAGAACTACTTTAAAGACCAAGGGAGGGAAAGGGGGGGGGAGAGAGAAGTTAGACAAACATAAACTGATATATACAGAATAATACACAAGTATTGATATTTTAGTTCGCAAAACATTGCACACACATTACCTCCTCTTCCCCCTTACCAAAAATATTCCTCCCACCCCCAACACGCCGACCCCAACAGCAGCCACGCTCAACCACCCAAATCTTCTTCTCTCTCCCCCTTCCCCCCCCCCCCCCTCAAGTCTCCTGATTCTCCTTTCCTCCACGTCCCTATCCCCCTGGTAGCATACGTCCCCCCACACAGGTTCAACACCTAGCATCCTAGCAACCTTACAGCTGCTCCTTACCCCGTTTTCCAACAGCGGCATTGAGTAAAGTGAGTATGCCCCAACATAGTAGATTCCCCCCTCCCCCTGCGCCTCCCTTAGCTTATCGATTCCCCTGCACGTGTCCGTGTTTAACGTAGGCCTCTCGAACCATGAGTTCGACAGCACCTTTGAGGGGAGGGGCTCGATTATCGGGTTCCATGTCTGGATCAGGGAAGGGTCCAAACTACGGTCGACGTTGTGCATCCAGATGCTACACATGGAGGCGGCGAGCTTGCCGGGGCACTGGGCTGAGAGGGTGCCTGAGCTTGGCCATGCGCGACCTTCGTCACGCTCAAAGGGGGCGTTCTTTACACCAGCACCACCCTCGAAGCACTTGGCGTTCTGGTTCTCGAGGATGAGGTTGACGTTGCTCCAGTCGGACTTCCTTGCCGGCATTAGCCTCTCGTCCGTGTGAACCACGACCCTGGACGCCTCCTTACCCCAGCAACCTAGGGCCTCTATGGCACTCTCGCTACCCCCACCAGCGCTTATTAGGTTCCTGGCGTGGTGGGCCTGAGTGGCGACGACGATGCTGTCGAAGGTCTCTGACTTGTCCTCCCCTGTGTCACCGTCCATCCACGAAACCGTGCACCCCTCACCGCTCCCAGCCGGGGACACCTTGGAGACCTTGGCGTTCAAGTGCAGTTTCCCGCAGTCCTTCGATAGCTTGGCCACGACGTCGCAGACCCCGTCGGTTACCCTGCAGTGCTCCCCCCCGCTGAATCTGTTGGCCCTCTTGGGGTTAGGGAGCCACGTCCAAGAACCGTAGCTGTCGTGGTAGGCGGCGATCACCTCGGCGGGGTACAAGTCGAGGACCTCGTAGCTGCAGGTGCACACCACGGTCAGCATGGGGTAGAGAAGCTGACGGGCAGAGGAAACGAGCGAATGTAGGTTAGCAATGAGTATGTCGCACCCCAACCTTCAGGGGAGCGGACATAAAAAACGTCGCGCGCTCCGTGTCCAAACCCTTTCTTCCAATCGCTTCGCTAGCCTTTGCCCTCGCTCTGCGCCCGCCCCCTTACCTCCCCGATAAAGTCCTGACTATAACCCTCACCACGAAGGTACTCCCCCAAGGTCTTGTTGTTCATCCTCTCCGTCCCTATGTGCCTAGGCGCGATCGCGAAGAAGTAGACGAGCTCTGCGCAAAGTTTACCGTACTTCCTAACCGCCTGCAGCCAGCCAGGGATCCACTTTTGCATGGGATCAAGGGACAGGGAGGGGTAAGGGAACTTTATTATTGAGGTCATGTTGGAGTACCTGAAGAAGGAGAGACCGGTTGAGGTACGATCCTGTTCCAACGTCTCCATCGTCCCCGCCCCCGGTAGCAGGTACGTGCATGAAAAGGCAAAGTCTACGGGCTGGAACTTGACTCCGACAGTCTCATAAAGCTTGGTGAGGTTGGGGTAGTACTCTGGGTTGAAGATCCGAAGGGGAACGTCGAAGTGCGTCCCGTCGGGGTTTACGACGGCGTGGGCGTCCATCCCGAGCTTCTTCTCCCTCTCGAAAATAGTCACATCGTGCTTTCGGGAGAGCAGCCACGCGGATGAAAGACCTGCGATCCCGCTTCCGACCACTGCGATTCTACGATGGGCGCCCAGTTTAATCGGGGGAGGGCGGTTAGTGTCAGGCGGCGCGCTACAAAACTGCCACTTCCCCCCAGCTTCATTAGAAAGTCCGGCGATTGGCATTGGCCAAAATTCACTAATCCGAAGGAAACTCAACGCTGATGTAGGCAGAGAATGGGATCCGATGTGCCCCGCCCAATAAATTGCACTCACTTCTTCCTCTCTTCGCCAGAACTCTCCATTTTTCAGAAGAATCAATTGGCTCTAGAGCAGGTGGTTCAAGGGCCAAGGTTCCTCGAGAGTCGAATGTCGAGTTCAAAGGTCCCGAACCAAGTCAGGAAGAATCAAAGCCTTCACTGCAATTGTGGATTATCCGCCGAAATGCGGAGGAATAATAAGTGAGTTGTAGTTGTGCTCGGACCCCGACCGGGGTCGCTTGGGCTTTGGACTTGGATGAGAAATGAGGGTGATAAGCCCCTGTTACTAGCGTTATCTCAAACTTGCATGGAAACATTGAGGTTCCTCCGTTTGTCTCCTAAAGCTCACCAGTATATCTCTGACGTATCCTTTCTCCGCGTTCACATCGCTCTCAGATCGTTTGCAAACGCCGGAGACTTGGATGCAACAATCCACAATGTGCGTGGGGGTGGGATCATGGCCTCAAAGAAGGATCTCAGCATCGCGGAGGATGTGTTTGCCGCGGGGTGCAAGCTCTTGCTAGGAGCCGCGAAGGGGGACAAGGAGATGGTCGCCAAGCTCCTCTCCGTTAACCCCAGCCACATCAACTTTCGGGATTATGACAGGAGGACAGCCTTACATGTGGCTGCGAGCGAAGGACACAAGGAGATGGTGATGTTCCTTCTGGAGAAGGGGGGGCAGCTTAACAGGTCAGATCGTTGGGGAGGATCCCCCCTGGATGATGCCATGCGCCACCGTCACAAGGAGGTAAGCCAGTGAAGTAAAGTGAAGCGAAGGACAGCGAAGAGCCGGGGGTTATGACCCCTGTTGGTTGGTTGGAGCACTACACTCCCTGCCGATATTTGCACCGAAACCTAACCCTAATCGCGACTTGCTTCGGGTTTTTTCGCAGATTGCAGCTTTGTTGCGAATGAAGGGTGCCCACACGGGCAATGCTGACAAGTCCACAAGCTTCATCACTGCCGCCTCCGAGGGAGATTTCGATGAGGTGAAAATGCTTGTGGAGGACAAGGTCAATGTCAATTGCAGTGACTACGACAAAAGAACGGCGCTGCACTTGAGCGCCGGGGAGGGACGCTACGATATCCTCAAGTTCCTGCTCGAGAACGGAGGCGACCCCAACGTGCAGGATAGATTCGGCGGCAGGCCTTTGGACGACGCCATGAGGAAAGGACACGGGGAGTGCGCAAATTTGCTCAGGTCCAAGGGCGGCGTCAATGGAGACGACGGGATAGCCAGCCCGAAGGAGAAAGGCCCTAACGATAGCCTTGAGGATTCCGGCCACGCGCTCAACAGAAAGTCCTTGAACGTCGACTCCATGAAGGTGGCGTGGAAGGACATCGAGGTGCTGGATAAGATAGGGGCGGGGGAGGTGAGACAAAACGAGAAGCGAAGCGACGAGTGACAGTATTTTTTTAGTTGATTGGAGCGTTACACAACACGCCTATGATAGTTGCACCTCCTCGTATCTTATTCAAGACGCGCCCTCGTTCTTCCTGACCCTTTTCGCATTTCTATTCGCTCATCGCAGTTCGGGGAGATCTTCAAATGCAGGTGGAGGGGTAGTGTCGTGGCGGCCAAGTGCGTCAAGAGTGCCGCGATTGAGAAGGAGTGGAATAAAAGAGACGGGGCAAGCGACGAACTTAACAATTCGCTCAATGCCACCTCCAAGCAAATCGCACTCAACGATTTCAGGACAGAGACCGCCATTCTGAGGCAGCTGCGCCACCCCAATATATGCATGCTCCTCGCTTACTCGGCCATGAAAGACTACGAGGTGATGATCTCCGAGCTAATGAAGTGCTCGCTCCTCGATGTCTTCAAGGCCCACAAAATTCAGGGTAGCACGATGAGCAAGAAGAAGCAGATTCGGTACGCGATCGAGCTTGCCAAGGGGATGAACTACCTCCACACTTGCCAGCCTCCCATCCTTCACCGTGACCTCAAGCCTGCCAACCTGTTGGTGGACTTCAAGGACACGCTCAAGATCTCAGACTTTGGTCTTGCCAAGCTCAGACCAGAGAAGGACACAGAGAAGGACACCTTCACCATGACGGGAGAGACTGGAAGCTACCGTTATATGGCCCCTGAAGTTTTCAGGCATGAGGTTTATAACGAGACCGTCGATGTCTATAGGTGAGGTAGTAGTGGGGTGGGGTGTGGTTGGTGGGGCAAGGGGGGGCGACAAGCGAAGCAAGAGAGACAAAGAAAACCTTCCGACTAACCTCCTTCGGCCCTCGCTTCGTATCAGCTTCGCAATGATCTTCTACAACCTCCTCGCCGGCCACGCCCCCTGGCCTGCGATGAATGGCGTCCGAGCTGTAAAGGCTGCCGCCATCGAAGGCAGCCGCCCCCAGATTCCCCGCCACTGGGACACCGACTTGGACGGCCTCATACAGTCGTGCTGGGACGAAAACCCTAAAGTCAGGCCACCGTTTGCTCAAATCCTTGAAGTCCTGAGCGAATACCACTTTGCCACTTTCAAGGAGACGGTCGACGACATGACAAGCCTAGACAACAACATCGTTGGCGGGAGGGGGGTGTTCTGCGGCTGCACGGTTTCGTAGCGAGGGGGGGGGTTGTATATATAGATGTCGCATTTTTAAAATGACTACGTTGTCTTTGTTTCTATTCTTTCGTCCCTTTCAAGCCCCCAAACCCCCCCGCACACAAATCTTCTAGCGCGTCTGGACGAAGGCGTCCATGCTGTTGCTGAACCCAATAATCTCAAAGATGAAGTCCTTGACGTAGGTGGGGAAGATGAAGTGCAGCAGGTCGCTGCAGTACATGAGCCTCGGCATCCTGAGCTCCGTCCTCCTGCGCCTCATGCCCTGCACGATCTTGTGGACGACGTAGGAGGGCTCGAGGATGGGGAGCAAGAACCCAAAGGGGAACCTACATTTTGTATAGGACAAGAGGGAAACGGGAGCGAAGAAGAAATGGAAAGCGAAACAGTTAGTAAAGTCCCACGGCGGCCCTTTCATCGCGCTGATGTCTACTTTCTTTTACCCCATTTGCTTACCTCGTCTTAACACCGTCGAACATTCCAGTGTTGATAAAGTACGGACAAACGCTCAACGTGTGTACGTTGTACTTCTTCATCTTCCTCAGCTCCAGCCTCAAGGCCTCGTTGAAGCCCCGGGCCCCGAATTTGGAGGCGCAGTAGTCGCAGAGTCCGGCTACGCCCACGAGGCCAGCTGCGGAGGCGATGGTTACGATGTGGCCGTTGTCGGTGGCGATCATGTGGGGGAGGAAGGCCTTGACGGTCCAGAAGTGCGATTCGGTGTTGACACCGAGGGTCAGGGAAGCCTTGGAGTCCTCGACGTCGAGGATGGACTTTCCAGTAACGATCCCAGCGTTGTTGATCAAGATGGTACAGTCCCCGAGGTCTGCGGTGACCTTTTTGGCCGTCGAGTAGACAAGCTATGGGGGCGGCGGGGAGGAGCGAGTGGCGGGGACGTAAGGTTCCGTTTTGTTCTTGAATTCCCCCTCCTTTCTCTACTGCATTTATTTTAAAACATTCTCACCTCCTTGTCACAGACGTTGACTTTGTAGATAGCTCCCTCCCCGCCCACCTCCTTGACCATCCTCATGGTCTCCTCCATGCCTGGAACATTGAGATCCCAGAGGGCCACCTTGACGCCAATCTTCGCTAGGGAGACCGCAATGCCCCTGCCGATCCCTGACCCTGCGCCAGTGATAACCGCGACCTGGCCGGAGAGATCCTTGGGGAAGTAGTAGTCGAGGGCAAGGTTTTTGACAGTGTCCCAAGCCATGTAAGCTCCAAGGGCCATGAGGGGACCAGGGAGGGGACATTTGGTGTAGTAAGGGCAGAGACGCTTGGATAATGACGAGAGGGACATTTTCAACGTGACGTAGGTGGGGAATTAGAGGCCTACAAAGCTCTTCAAATGCCAACTTCAGGCGACATCAGGTTAGGGTGACACACAAGCATGATTGGGGAGAAGCGCGGAGTGTAGTTCAGGGAGGGTGAGCAGTCGGATGAGAAAGTGGATGAAAGAGGGTTCAATTGGTCAAATTCGTCATGGGTGAGCATTTTACCTCCTGTTGTGAAGATCGAAACGATTTTGGGCGTCTCTTTGTCTCTTTGGGCTTTGGGGGGGCTATTTCTTTTGCCTCTATTCTAACCGAATGGCATGTACAATGCTTCCGCAAGAGGAACTCAAGGCATATGAGAGTCAGTTGATGGACTCGAGCGATGTGTTAACAAGTCGTCAGGTATGTGTGGAGACTTCTCCTTGCTCCTCATGCCTCCAACCCGTTTCCCACCTCTCACTTTTTGCAACCACAACTCGCTCTCACTTGATTTAGATTGCTATGGCACATGCATTGCCTCTTAAATCAGCCGTTAACGTCCTTTCTGAGCTACTTAGCTCCAATCCTGACCTTCAAAGGCTCTATTTAACAACCAAGAGGGAGGACGGAGGGAGGGTGAGTACTTGGGAGATGCTGGGTGGCTCTATGGGTTGCACGTGATGTGTTTGGGGGTGTTTTAGATATCTCCCTTAACTAACAACCCCTTCACACTCCACTTTTTGCCCATTCAGATGAAGTTCAGCCTTACTGAAAGCAAGGAGACAGGGGAAAATGTCCTCTCCTCCGTCCTTCACTCTCTCTGTGGCTCCAAGGGCACCAAGGCCTTGGATGTGATGTCACTCACTACCACCTCCGTCCGGGCCTCGAACTGCAACAACATCAAGGCAGACGTCAAGAGGGTTGAGAGGAAGAGGAAGGGGGGGAGCGTGCAGGGGGCGCAGCAGGGGGCGGCAGCAGGGGAGAGGAGCGACGGGCACATGTCACTTAAGTCCAACCCGTTCGGGCAGAAGAGGGTCAAAGTCTCGGCGGCGAACTTCTTCGGAGGTGGGGAAGCAGGAGCGAAGAAGGAGGAGAAGGTGAGAATGGATTAATATTGTGTCGGAGCCCTGTCCACTTCACTAATGCATCCCTTCCCACTAATCGCTCCGTTCGTCGTAGAAGAAGAGCGTCTTCGACTCTAACCCGAAGGCCCCCAAGCCAAAGAAGAGCGTCTTCGCGACCACCAAGACCAAGGCAAAGAAGGGGAAGAAAGAGAAGGTCGTCGAGCAGGAAAAGGAAGTTAAGCTTGGCAAGGACGAGATGAGCAAGAGGAAGGTCCTTGACTCGGACTCTGAGGACGAGGACGAGGAGGATGACGGTACCGGGTTCATGGAGGTCGGAGAGAAGCTTCCTCCTCCACCCGCTAAGGCCAAGGATGAGGACGACGGGGAGGAGGAGTTCGTCGGCGACGATGAGTCTGACAATGAGGAGAAACAAGAGGAAAAGGCTAAGGAGGATGAAGGGGAGGCGGACGGTTCTACCCAGTCGCCCGAGAACAAGACAAAGAAGAAGAGGACGAAGAAGGATGAGAAATTCAACGAATTCGGCGAGGAGATTGTCAAGGAGAAGGTTGTCGGAGCCATGGACAAGGCTTTCGGTGGGGGGGGCACTGCGGACGTCGGTGTCACCGACGGTGCGGCCGCCGGAGGCAAGAGGAGGGTCGTCAAGAAGAGGTTCGTCGAGAAGACAGAGATGGACGCAAACGGCTACATCCATACCACCACGGTCGAGGAGGAGTACTCCGACTACGAGGAGGGGACCCCGCCAAAGAAGAAGAAGGAGGAAACGATTGTGCAGAGGAGCTCGGGAGTTGGGGGAGGGGCGAAGAAGGAGAAAAAACAGAAGGGTTTGATGGGGTTCTTCGGGAAGAAGAAATAGGCGGTTGTTGAGACGGGGGTGGAGAGGGTTGTGAAGCAACTCCAAGAATTTCACGGAAAACTCCAAAATCTTCCTTCATCTATCTTCCTTTATCTCCTAAGGTCCCCTCAAAGCAGCATGCCTCTCTTGTGAAGCAAAGTAGCCGCGAAACCCACAACCGCTGCCGCAATATAAATGGCCAAATCCGACTTGAACCCTTTCCCCTCCTTCCCCCTCCTCTCCTTCCTCCTCCTCTTGATCTCCTCCCCCTTCTTAGTCCCGTTATGCACCTCGACCAGCCTCTTCGCCAGCCCCCTGCTCAGTGCCATCGTTGTCATCATAGGGTTCGCCCCGCTCGCGGTCGGGAACAAAGAAGCGTCGATGACGTGGACGTTGTCCATCTCCCAGACCTCCCCGTCCACGTCTACCGCGCCGAGGGAGCTGTTTCTAGCCATTCTGCAGCTGCCCATCTGGTGGGCACAAAACAGGCCGAGATCGTTCACGCCGCAGCCGTTGGACCTGAGGGAAGCCTTGAATGCGGCGGCCTTCGAAGAGTCAACACGACCATCGGCCTTATCGACCTCGTACGGCACCTGCTTCGGGTGGCATGCCCAGACCTGTTTCACCCCAGGGTTGACAGAGAGGATATCGAACGCCTTCTCCAGGCCGTTCAAAATGTTCTCCTTATCCCTCTTGTCAACACTGTAACTGATGTTCGGTTCATATCCCCCCTCTCCTGTCCCTGTAACCTTCCCCGATCCCTTGTCTCTCTGCAGCACGATCACCGCGACCATTTTAGAGGCGCACTGCAGGATGCTCTTGAAGGATTGCGCCCCGTTCCAGGGCAGCGCCGCCGCCATCACTCCCGTGTGGACGCTGGGGCACTCGAGCTTGGGGCCGTAGTTGTCGCCCTCCAAGCCCTTCTCGAACTCCGTGCACACGGTTGTCATGGGAGCCCCCTTGTACCCGTGCATTTCCTCCTCACAGGACGCCATGATGGCGGAGACAGGGTGGAGCCTGAGGTTCGACCCAATGTTATTGTTCTTGCAGCCGGAGCGCTGAAGGAGAAGGGGGGTGTGGAGGGAACCGCAGGCCACGATAATCTTGGAGCGGACGGATATCGTGAAGTGGGTGGACTTGTCATGGAGGGAGGAGGCAGGTGCGAGGGTGACTGAGTTCGAGGTGACCTTCACGGCGTGACCGTTGAACAGCGTGCCGTTGCCCGTTCTGCAGTAGTCCCTGAGCCAGGTGATTCCTCCGCCCTGCTTGTTCCCCTGCTTGGGGCCGAAGCAAGTCCACCCAGCAGAGTCACGGGAGGTGTCCTTGATGTTCTGGGGCGCCACCTTCCAGGCGAAGTTGTTCTTCGTGCACCCGGCTATCAACTTCGTGTTCATGCTGTTGTGTTTGACATTGTCGCCATGTACCCCCATCTCCTCCTTGACTTCCCTCAAGCACTCGTCGAACTCCTCCCCATCGACCCAGTCAATCCCGAACTCCTCCTTCCACTCCTTCCTGACATACTTTGGCGTATCAAGGCAGCACCCCCAGTTAATCGTGCTGCGGCGAGAGAAGTGAGGGTGGGGTATAAGTATTTATAGTTAACGTCGTGCTGTTTCCTTGTCTCACCTCCCCCCACCCAACCCCGCACCAGCTAGGATCATTATGCTCCCGTCGTCAGTTGTCAGAAGACTCCCCTTCTCGTAATACGTAGACATGCCTTCGGCCTCGACCTGCGAGATCTTAGACAGGTCGTCGGGAAGGAAATTTCCCTTCTCTATTATGAGGATTTTTATGCCCGGGATGCCCTCGGCTAAAGTCTTGGCCACGGTAGAACCCCCGCTACCGCTTCCTATGATGACGTAGTCAAAGGTCTTCCCTTTGATGTCCTTCTGTGTATACTTGCTGAACTTGAAGGATTCCGTGACTGGTTTCTCTTCCTTTGGTGGTCCTGTGTAACCCAGGGTTGCCCATAGAGGGTTGATGGAGGTGGCGGGGTCGACGTAGGACATCGCGGTGCCGAGGAGAAAGCGTTTCAGGGCGTTGAAGGCTTCGCGGCGCTTTCCGACAGCGCTGTCGGAGGTGGGCGAGCAAGCAAAGCAAGAGTGAGCAAAAGGTTTTGTGTTTTGAGTTTGTATTTGTGTTTGACAAACAATATTTCCCTCGCTCTATTTCTCCCGCTCACCTCATGGCCATGCCCTTCATCATCTCCGCCCTAACCTCCAGCGATGACGCCTCAAAGCTCGTCGTTGTGGGCGTGCCAGTAAGAGCAGTAGTTAGCACTGAGGATCTGAGTGCCGTCATCAATCCCTTCATCTTCAGCACGTCAAATGGCGACAGATGAAGCGTGATACCTGTGATTATAATTTGATTCATTGGGTTGAGGGACGTTGTCGTTAGTCAGAAAGGCATTAAATGAGAAGGGAGAAAGGTGCCAATCCGAGGAAACCTACCCTCTTCTAAGGCTTCACGGAAACCATTGAGTTCTGAAATTAAGGTAGTGGGAGGTATGGAACCACCAAGAGGTGGAGGGTAAAATGCGTCCGCGCAAGCTAACAGGCTGGTGAGTAACTTGTCCATAAATCTTTTGACAAGAGCCTCCCCTTGTGACAAAGAGCTGAATGTCACGAAGACAAGCTGTTGGCAATCAACTGTTGAAACAACGCCGTTACAGCCAAATTAATATATTGGTTCTATGTCCGACTCTCCTCCGGTCCCAACGACCCCTCGTTCGTTGGGTTTGGTGCCAGAGGATGCAATTTTTCCCATCCTCGACTCGTATCTGAGGGGGGCATCCCTGAAGTCGGCGTTTCAAACGTTCTACAGGAACAGTGCTCCAGCTTTCAAGGTGAAACGGTGTTGTTGTATTGTTGGATGCAGGTGAAAATGGGAACTAACGCACTCACCCCCTTTCCTCGCCACCCCACCACCAAAGGACTTCTCAATAGGATCTGAGTATACTTTGCAGCAGATGAGCGTGCACAGGGAGTACTGCTCGACTCTCGAAGCCCTTCTTTCTCGTCGTTTGGAGGAGATCGGGAGCTCGTTCGGTCGGTTCGAGGATGTTTTTGAGAGCTCTTTGGAGGAAGGGAAGGAGGGGGTTGAGGGGGTGGAGGAAGCACTGAGGAGGGCGGGTGACTTTGAGGAGTTCGCGGGTGTCATGAAGGGAATGTACGACGAATTTTACGGCGTTGGTGAGGGTTCGTCGGAAGAGGTGAAAGGGAACGAAGGGGACCAATCCTACCACCTGCGAATACTGTGGGACATTGAAAATGTTCCGATCCCAAGGAACATCAGCGGGTTCTCCTTCGCCAGCAACTTGATATCGTACTGCGAGGAAATGTTCAGGGGCAGAGCAGGAGCGGACACACTGTGCACGGCCTTTCACTGCCCCAGCAAGAGGACATTCACCGAGGCGGATGGGAGGGGCATGGACAGAGCCCAAGTCGAGCAGGTTGTAGTGCAAGTGAAGAGGGAGGACGCAGACAGGAAGATGGTCGCCCGGCTGCGGAGGGAGTCTCGCGTGCTCCCCGCTGGGAGGACTTGCTTCGTGGTGGTGACTTCTGACCTTGATTTCGTCTCTTCTATGAAGGGACTTGGGGAGGGAGGGTACACGGTTGGGTGTTTGCATAGGGCGGAGGGGTATGAACAGGCAAAGGCCTTGGGGGGGTACGCAGACTGGGCGCAACATTTAAGTGTGGTGGAGGGGAGGTGCGGGGAGGAGGAGGGGGGGGAGGGGGTAGGGGGGAAGAAAAGGAACGTGGTGAAGACCGTTGTTAAGAAGGGAAGGTACACGGGGACGGTGCAATTCTGGGGAAAGGGGGGGTGGGGGTTTATCAAGGTTAGCAAGGGGGGTGGAAAGGTATTTTGTCACAACTTAGCACTTCCGCCGGCCTCGCACCACCGCTTCCTCGTCGTTGGGGAGGAGTGTGAGTTCGATGTTATTGAAACAGAGAAAGGCCCGAGGGCAGAGAATGTTGTGGGGTTGGGAGGGGGGATGTTGACGTGCCAAGCGAGCAAGAACGGGCGGCAGGGGGGGGGGAGGAGGAGAGGGAGAGGACGGAAAAAGTGAATGAAGTGTTATTGTTGATTGAAGACAAGGGTCATCTCTTTATATTCTCTCTCATCTCTATGAGAAGGAAACAGCAGCGGCTGCCCCGCAAGCCTCGAGTTTAACCAACTCGTCAACGTCGTCCCACATGTCGCATCTTGAGTATGCCTCTATTACCTCCGATGACTTTGAGATGGAGAGGAGGTGCTTGGAGTCATTGTAGGGCTCCCACAGTGGATCCCCTTGCTTGGGCGTAGGCACACCGGAGGAGGCGAAGGAAGTCCAGTACGACATCATAGTTACGGCCAGATCCATATCGAAATCCTGCATCATGATACTCGTGCACTCCTTCCCACCCGTCTCATAGTCCACAAATAGCTCACACAACTCGGCGGCATGGCTGGCTCGCTGTGAGTCGCCAGCACCGCAGTAACTGTAAGTAAAGACGCTCCTCCCAGCGTTAGCACCTGACGTGAGGAGTTTTGCCATGTTTTGCGTAGGGCAAATCACGCACAAATCTGCATTTAACTGCTGCCAAGCTTGCGTTGGGTCGTCGTCCCATTTGGCCACGTCGTAGGGGCCGTTCAAAGCGGTGGCAGCGGTCGAGGAAGGGAGAATCTCCATGACACCTGCGTGGTACTGGTCCTTGGTGATGGGGAGCGAGACATTTCCGAAGACATCCCAGGGCGTCATAAGAAGGGTGTCAACACTGTTACTACCGATAATTATCCCATCATCTGGGTCTACGTTCACTTCCCCGTCGGCCAGCCTTTCGGGAGTGAGCTTGTTGTCGGTGAAGAACATTCCATCGTAGTTGATGAATCCATAGGTTTGCCCGCCAAGGTCCTCCATTAATTCTTTCACATCCATCGTCTTGAGATCGTTGAGGGTCTTGCCAGTCTTTTCCTTGAAGGCAAGGCCGTAGTCGTACATGGTGGCGGGCGTACCGATAACTCCCCAAGGGCCAACGCATGGGCCACTTTCGACGATTGCTCGTTTGTACAGCCCTTTTGCCATGGGCGCGGAGAGCAAGTGGCAAACGCTTGTGCCTCCAGCAGACTCGCCGAAAATGGTAATCTGCTCTGGGTCACCTCCAAAATGGTGAATGTTCTCACGAACCCATTTCAGAGCAGTGACTTGGTCGATAACGCCGTTGGCTCCTCCAGATGCACTGTTGTCGGAGGAGAGACCTTCATCGGCAAAGAAGCCAACTGGTGATGGTAAGGGGGGCGAGGGGGGGGGTTAGGGAAGGATAAGTTCGGTCTGGAGCGACAGAGTGTTGCCAGATTCCCTCGAAAGTTCAAACTCACGAGCGCCGAGCCGGTAGTTTACATTTACGCCAATGACGTTGTACTCCTTAGAAAGTCTTTCCATAGACAGCTGCTGGGAGTACCCCTGAGTGTAGCCTCCACCGTGGATGTAAAACATGACTGGAAGGGGGTGGTCAGTGGGGAGTTTAGATGGGGTGAAAACGTTCAAGAATAGGCAGTCCTCGTCAACAGTGATTGGATCAGGGGCTAGGGTCGTATCCTGCGGGCAAACATTTCCCCATTCATCATAAGGTTGGTTGGGGTCAAAGGGGAGCGGGTCAGAGGTGGGTGCGAACCTCTCAGGCTTTGTCGTGTACGGAATCCCCTTAAAGATGGTCTGTGTGGCCTCGATCTCGGGTGCGAATCTCTCAGGCTTTGTCGTGTACGGAATCCCATTCAAGATGGTCTGAGTGGCCTCAATCTCATCATGAGCCAGGGCGCCAAGCGGAGCGATCAGAGTAAAGATTAGACAGAGAAAGGCGATTGCAGCTTGCATCGTTAGAATCGGGTAATGATGGGAACGGGGAGAGAGAAGGGGGGTCTTATGGAGCGAATGTCGATCTAGTCAAGAAAAGGAAAAGGAGGAGGAGGAGTCCGGTATCCGACGGAAGTAGTAGCCTTTGGGCCAATAGGCAATGCCTAAATTTTTGCCTATAACTTCGCTAAAAAAGTTTATTTAACGGCTATATATATCCGCAAATCCGGCGATCTGATTGGTTCCAACGGGTGCCTATTTGCCTATACCTATATATGCCTATAAAATTGCCTATTTCTCTGAAAACTTTTGCCTAGGCCCAAAGGCAGACGGAGGAAATTAATTAATAATAGTGGCCTAGTCTAGGTTTTTGACTTCCGGTCGGATCTTCGGATTGCGGGTTTGGCGCGAGGTAAATGAAATGGCGGCTCAACGGCTTTGGCCTAATCGCAATGGTCAGTGCGATGGCCATTGTTTCCCTAATCCTCTCATTCAACAAGTTGGACAGCAATATTTTCCCGGTCTGGGTAGAAGGGGCGACGGCACCGCCACAAGCCTCAAAGAAACTATTGCCGACATCGGAATCTAAGCCAGAGCCTGGGCTACCGGAGCCTGAGCTTGAGCCTAAGCCTGAGCTTGAGCCTAAGCCTGAGCCTGAGCCTAAGCCAGAGCCTGGGCTACCGGAGCCTGAGCCTGAGCCTAAGCCTGAGCCTGAGCCTAAGCCAGAGCTGTCGTTGACCCCCCACTCCTTAACCTTTCCGTCCATCTCCGTGCTGAACTCCTCCAGGTCCACCCCCCTGATTCCCCCCTCGTACCTGTTCCCGCACCCCACCACGTCCCACCTCGCCCCCCCCTCAACCTCCCTCCCTCCCTCGTACTCGAAGATGTCCTTGTTGAAGAACAGTCCCTTCCCGCTCCCGTCCTCCCGGGCGGAGCAGCAGTTATGTTTCGTGTTCTCTCAAAGTCTTATGTCAAGGCACACCGAAGGCAAAGTTAAGCAACAACATTCAGAGGGCAGGGCCAAAGCAGCGATCTCTTTGCTTGCGGGTTTGTCTCTAAAATCAATTGATTACGCAGCGAGCCGCTCTCCCCACGCTCATGTGCTTGCGTTTATTACTTTGGAGGATGTGTATAGGGGGGAAAGGTGAGTGTGTGGGGGGAAGGTCCTGTCGTTTGTGTCATTTTTGCACCGATTCACCTCCCCTAATTCTCGACGACTCATCCTCTGCTCACCTCCACAGCTCCATAATAAGACACGCCGACTTTCCCAACTTAATCCTGCACATGAACCCCTCAAAAAAGATTATAATAGAATCCCTCTCCAGCTGCACGCGCCTCAACACTGTTCGTCTTGACGCCGACGACATAATTCACCCGGACTACATCGAAACGTTGACGTCCGAAACGGAGGGTAGGGGAGATAGTGAGGTGAGCGAGTGGGCGAGCATAGGTGGTGGTGGTGTGGGGGGGTAACAACCCGTCTCCTTGGTATCAAGGTGTTTCTCACTTTTTCTTCTTTTCGCCCGCTTTTCCTCAGATTCTCACGCTTGGCACGAAGAGCCTCCGCATGCTTGCTCTCAGTAAGGATGATGAGGGAAAACTGAAGTGCAGCGAGTCTGGCAGGGCAACCAAGAATTATCATTTTTCACTTGGCCAGACCGTGAGTCTCCCCTTGCCCTTGTGGCTGAAGAAAACGCCAGGAACTTTGTTTTGGGGTGAGTGCAATGCGAGCGAACCAGCAGATATACTTTCACCAACCAGTCGCTTCGCTTGTCGCAGGCAACCATAAGCACGTGCGAAAGACTCTGGAAAAAATGTTTAGGGTCAAGGTAAAGTCAATCCAGTTGGAGGAAACGGGATACTACGTTGTTACGTCGTTATCCAGCCACTTTCCTATAGACGTCCCTCTTCCGACATGCGATTTAGATTCGCTTCACGTCGACGATGCAGTCAAGGAGATGCTCAAGGCAGAGGGGGCGAGGTGAGCGTGGGGGCGGGGAAGGGTGAATGAAGCGAAGCATTTTTTCGAGGTTTCAACGTCTTTGTGGTCTGTATGTACCACTTACTCACCCCATCACGACAGGGTAGTACCTCGATTGTCAGCTGATGAGTTCAACGAAAATATATATGTGCGAGAAGAGGGGCGACCAGCTGCTCCCGAGGGGACGTGGTTGAGGAGAGGATAGGGGGGAGAGACAGACTTCGGATTTGACAGATTTCTTTTCTCTTCCCTATTTCTTCACTTTCACCATGCAGCCCCCCATTGCGACCCATACACCCCTGTTCAAGGGGTGGTACAGCGCTCCCCCCCAGATTCAGCGCTCCCCCCAGCTACAGCGCTCCCCCCATCTACAGCGCTCCCCCCAGCTACAGCGCTCCCCCCAGCTACAAGCGCAGTGAAAAAAAAGACAAAATTTGGTTTGTAAACATTGTGTATTTACTCGGCCTCGGCACGCTTTGCCTTGTGCTTAGCAATAGACGCTCCGGTTCCCCTGATCTTCTTTCCACGGTTTTTGCTCTCCTTGATCTGTTTCCTGGAGGTCTCCTTCTTGACCAGCATACCAGCGCGGATAAGCCTGTGCTTAGGCTCGAACTTCTTGGCGGCCTCCTCGTCGTCGTAGATGAGGCAGAATCCGGTGGACCTTCCTCCTCCGAAGGCGGTCTTGAAGCCGAAGAGGATCACGCAGGAGGCCTTGGCCTTGTACATCTCAGCGATCTTCTCCTGGAGGTCAGCGCGGGACACGTTGGCCTTTCCGGGGTGGACAATCTCGACGATCATCTGCCTCCTGGCGAGGAGGACGTTGCGGATGAACTTGCGGGTGCGGACAGTGACGGCGTCGGACATGTTTTTATCTGGAGAAGGGTGGAGGGAAGTGGGTTAGGAAGTTGTTAGGGTTGGTTTGTATGCAAGGAACGTTGGGTGATTTATATGATGGGTAGGAATGTGTGTATATACATTATAAATGAAAAAATAATCAACGGGGGGAAAGGGAGGCAGGTACAGTGCAAACCAACCCTCAACACTTTCGCCTACAATCATGGAATTGGTGATTCCTCAGTCAATTCGTCGTTTTGTCCTATTCAATTGATTGAGAGTGGACATCAGGTATATATTGTGTACGTCATATCACTGAAAGTTGGAGTAGAAGCAGACAGGCCTGTATATTGCCAAAAGTCTGAAGCTCGAGATCGGGTCACTGGGTGGGGTTGTTCGCTGGTGGTGGCACATATATCGACATTCGTTCGTTCGAGAGGTCTTAAAAAGAGACAGGTGGCACATCGCTGATAAGGGACGGGGTGTTTCGCACGTTTGGAAGAGTTTGGAGGTGAAGGACTCACTGTCGATTTTGGCTTTTTCTTGATGAGGAAATTGGGTGATGAGACATGTTGGAGAGCTCTTCAAAATTGTGATGGTCGTGACGGGTGGTAAATTTGGGGGTGGAGGGGAGGCTTTCGTATTCTTTGTTGGCGTGGAATGGTCGGGGCGCGCGGGATGACGTCGTGCAAACCAAATTGTGGGTTTGTCTGCCAATCAGACTTGAGTTTTCAAATTATAGCGGGATTACGACAAATGAGTTAATCGTGATTATCGATTGGTGTTTGTTAGATTTATTGTGATAGTACCAGCATAACAAAACGCGCCTGTTCGTCACTTTGTGCAACCCCAACTCACCTTCATCTCCCTCAAAAATTCCACCCAAGCAATTTGGTTAGTCGCTCTTCACGTAGGTTTTTATCACACCTGATGCCCACTTTTCCCCTGAGTCTCGCCTCTCTTTCCCCCCTCTGCCCCTTCCTCGCTCCCCTAACCCTACAACCCCCAACCTCATCGTCGCACTCATTGCCGCAGCACCAATGTCGTCCTCTGCTGACAACCTTCGCGAGTACTTATCGCTATGGCCTAGAACGCTGACCGATTTGGACAGATTTCTGCTCGCCCTCCGTCTGGGGGAGTACAACAACCCGTCCTTGGCCACTTTGGCCGATCTGGACAATTCCACCATTGGGGCAGGAGACGGGCGCGTGCAGAACCTGCCTTCGAGGATCAAGACAATAAATCGATCGACTTTGGCGACCAAGGTGGGTGAATGAAGATGCTGGGAAAATCGAGGATGCAACAGACATTGACCCTTTCGACAGCAGTGCCATGATGACTTTCAACTTCACCACTAATGCTCAACCTTTCCGCGGCTCGCTTCGCTCACCTCCGCCGCCGCAGTCTCTCGAACTTATCCGTTCGATAATTGGAACGACAAAGTGGAACACTGGGGCCGAGTTGATGACCATCCTTGAGGGCCTTGGGAAGGAGTTCCATACCGCCTACTCAAAGGATCCGTGCCTCTCCAATATAGTCCGCCGCGTAATGAACGAGATTAGGAAGGAGGTGGAGTCTGCTTACAGCGCAAGGCAGCAGTCCGCCAACTCTAATGCCCCTCTCTCAGTCAACACAGCCTGTCTCGACCCCAGTGCTGACTCCGCTCTTTCCCCTCCGAACGTGTCTCGCGTTCCGTCCATGACATCCGCCATGTTCAACCAGGGCGCGGATGATATCAAGGAGCTCCTTTACGGGGCTGCCGAGAGGTTCAGGAGTGATAGCGTTGTCTCGGGTGACAGCGCCGACAGCAGGGGTGGGGACGAGGGCGCCGGTAAGGGAAACGGGAAGAAGAAGCGAGATCCCAAGTCCCCTCAGCGGGGTCAAAAAAGCGAGAGCATTGCGCTTTCTAGTAGGGCGAAGAAGGTGAGAGTGATCTTGAAAAAGCACGGCGCGAAGATGAGTGCTAACCTCTTCATTGTCGCTCCTCAACTCTCCGCAGCTCCCTCCCTTCTACCACGTTCCCAATGGGAAGCACTTCACTAATAACATCATGGAGTCTATCCAGGAAGTTCTTGGGGAGATAGACGAGTCTAACAAGGCCATCAACGACCAGGCTTCCCTCCACATCCACTCCAACGCCACCATCCTCACCTACTCTTCCTCCAAGACCATCCTTTCCTTCCTCATTTCAGCCTACCATAAGTCGAAGAGGCGCTTTAAGGTCGTGGTCGCCGAGGGTGCCCCCCACTACGGCGGTCATGTCATGGCCGCGAAGCTCTCCCAGGAGGGCATCCCTGTAACTGTCATCCACGATGCTGCCGTTTCTGCGATGATGCCCCGAGTGGACTGCGTCCTCCTCCCTGCCCACGCCGTCCTGGCTAACGGCGGCGTTGTGGCCCCCTCAGGCTCTCACCTCTGCGCTCTAGCCGCCAAGGCGAACAAGGTCTCGACAATTGTCGTCTCAGGCCTTGACTTTAAACTTTGCCCGATGTACCCTCACGAGGGACAGGTGAGAACGGGTAAAAAGACAGTTGATTTCAGTTCTGATGGACAATTTCAAATGCTAACGCTGACTGCTCACTTCGCTCGTCCCCCCGCTCCTCCCTACAGGACACGTTCCAGGACCTAATTTCCCCCGCCGTCCTCCTCCCCAAGAACATCTCCACCACGATTGACTTCGAGAACGATTCCCTTGTGGACCTCCTCTCCCCCGTCCACGACTACATCTCCCCTGACCTAGTGACTCTATTTGTGACAAATATCGGAGGCTTCGAGCCCAGCTATGTGTACCGACTCCTAGTGGAGCTGTATCATCCAGATGATCCTGTTGTATTCTCATAAACCAAGTCATTGTCCTATGAAAACGTGTGCATGTCATTTCTTCCGCGCGTTGTTTTTTTTTTCCTCCTCCGTTCGCGGACTCTTGTCGGATTGACGGACCTTTCAGACTCAAAGTTCTCCAAATGCTGTCATCTTCCATCCCTTTGGTCGCGGCTACCGGTGTGGCTTCTGCCGTTTTTGGCTACTTTTTATGCCGCTACACAACCCCTGAGCCGGCAGATTTTGACGATGAAGGTAAATATTGGCTCCTCGTCGAGGTCGTTCCCTTTGAGTGTACATTATATTCCTAATACAACACTCGAATCCACAGATTACGACTCAGACGATCACGTTCCCGTCCCTTCTTCCGCTGACCCTACCAAATGGGGTGTCGCAAGCGCCCCTTACAAGATGGTCCTCGCCGTGAATAAAAGCCTTAAGATGGGGAACGGGAAGATTGCTGCTCAGTGCTGCCACGCCGCTGTGGGGTGCTACAAGAGAGCTAAGAAGGCATACCCCGCGGGACTAAGGGCCTGGGAGTACACAGGCTGCGCCAAGGTTGCTGTGAAGATCCAGGGCGAGAAGAAGGAGGTTCTGGAACAGTTCAGTGAGGTGAGAGAGGGAGGGGTGGAGATATGAGGTGGGAGGAGAGGGGAGGGTACGCCGCGCGGGGGGGGGGGGGGGGGAGCGGCGACATCCTGATCCCCGATATCCTCTTTCAACACATACCACACCCAACATTTGAACAACACGCAAACCCTTCCCCCCCCCTTCATCCCCCGCTTCAACCACCCCTTCGCTCCCCCACTCACACAGATTACAAGGAAATGCAGGGAGTTGGGCGTCGCTTATTACCTAGTCGAGGATGCGGGGCGAACACAGATCGAACCGGGCAGCAAGACCGTGATCGGCGTAGGGCCGGGACCCGTGGACATTGTCGACCAGATCACTTCGGAGTTCAAGCTAATGTAAACAAAAGATAGAACTCGAAATTCTCACGGCTTCTCGTCGCTTTCCTTTAATTTTCTTGTACACCTTGAAGTCAAGTCAAGTCAGATCAGATTAGATGGATTTGCCCACCCACTGATGCTTTTCTCTGTATATCCCATTTGATTGGCCGATCCTCAATATATGACTTGGTGTTACGCATTTAAATTTTATCTCGTAGTCCTAATATACCTTCATACACCCGTGTCCTCCTTCTTTCACCCATTTTCAAGACAATCCCTCACACGACTCTACGAGAAATCAGATAGCCAAACCACACTCGTTGACCTCGAAGACGGTCAGGCTTCGGTGTTATATTACGATGATGTCATTTCAGAAGAGGTTCCTGACGGTGTCGTCTGCGCAAGGGGAGTCTGTGTCTTTGCAGAGGTGAGAGAGCGTTATCGGACCCAGTTCGCTCCTTTTTTCCTTCTCTTCGCCCTATAATCTTTCCCCTCTATAGCGCTTCGCTTCTACAAAAAAAATCGCTACAATCCTTAGTGGTGGGGGTCATTACCCCACTAACACACACACATCCTTGCTCTCCCTCTCCTCCCTCCTCTGCTCCCCGATCCTCACTACAGGAAGGCGATGATGAAATAACAACTACCGATGCCTCCCCAACGTCTCCCCTTTCCTCTCCCATAGCTAAAGCTCGCCTCACCCTGTTCTTCTCTTCAGTATTATATGGAACCAATTTCCCCCTTGGTGCTCTGATGAACGATTCCCTTCCCGCCTCTGCCGCAACCTCCTCTCGTATGTTCCTAGCGGCAGTGGCTCTCTCCCCCTTCCTGCCGCGTTTAAAGCCTTCAATGGCTCCGCTCGCACTCTTGTGCGGTTGCTTCACCGCCACCGGCTACATTGCGCAATCCCTTGCCCTCGTCGACACCAGCCCATCCACTGTTAGTTTCCTTGGCGCTCTCACGGTCGTGGTGTGTCCCGTTCTTGAGGCGATTGTTAACAAGCGTCAGCTCGGCCTGAATGATGCCCCTCAAGTTTGGCTCGCTGCCATCCTCTGCGTCACGGGGGTCGGAGTTTTGGAGCTCGCTGGGGGGGAGCTTGCGGGGTCATACCAAGGTGAGAATGTATGATTAGTGAAATGGCATCGCAAGTCAGAAATGTGCACACGTTGAAGCTGACTAAACTTCACGCCAACCCCACCCTTCATTCATTGCAGGGGACGCTTTGGCAATTCTTCAAGCTGTTGGGTTCGGGGTTTCGTTCTTTCTCACCGAGAAGCTAATGAGAGGGACTGAAGGCATGGCTCTCCCCGTTACTGCTGTCCAGGTCTCAGTCACGGCATTCATCTGCGCAATTTGGAGCACCCTTGACCCCTCTGGATGGCTCTTCACAGATAATAACTTCACGTTGGATAAGATGATACTCGATCCCGATCCTGTCATGAAGACGGCCTTCTATGCCGTCCTTTGGACAGGTTTCATTACCACCGCCTTCAACCGTCTATTGGAGACGCTTTCCTTGAGCAAGCTAACGTCAGCTGAGGCGGCCGTCATCCTTTCAACCGAGCCCCTCTTCGCGGCGCTCTTCGGGTCAGTTTTCCTAAAGGAGACGTTCGGTTGGAACGACTACGTTGGTGGAGCTCTAATTGTTTCTGCCTGCCTTGCAAACACCCTAACCAAAGACTCCAAAGTCTTCGCTCTCCTCAAGGCTAAATAATAGCTCGTACATCTGTCTGTTGTTACATTTAAAAACATGAAATTAAACACTATCATTTAAATCGTCATCTCAGCTCCCCCACGAACGCGACTCCACAATCGAATCCTCCCACCTCCGCCAACAGCGTTAGGTCCCCTTTCCCCTTCAAGCAGCAGACCTTTCTGTCCTCCTGGTTCGCCACCATGATCAAATCCTCCCCTACGCAAACGAGACACCTCGGGATTTCCCCCCCCGAGCTCGCCCTCTTGTGCACAGAGATTTTCCCCGTTTCAAGGTCCCTCTTCAAAGCGACCACGACACCAGGAACGGTGTTGCGGAGGGTCGCGTAGATGAAATCACCGGAAGGAGAAGCCACAATTCCTCCCCCTCCCCGGTGATGTGCTCTTGTTTCGCCCAACTCACCAGAGGGGAGGAGGGGAAGTATGGCCACCTCTTTCAGCTCCCCAGTTGCGGGGTCTAACTTGCAATGTGATACCGCAGAAACTAATTCGAGCATAATGTAAACGTCTTCACCGACTATTGCGAGGTGACGGCAACCTGAGTTTGGGGAAGGACGGTAGGTTGATGCGATTGTTGGAGGAGATTGGGAAAGGTCGAATGTTACGACGCAGGAGGAACCCAGGTCGCAGACTAGGAGAAAGTGGCTGGTGAATGTTGATTGGTGGCAGTGGGAAGATTCTTGACGATCGTGGAGGGTGGGGGGGGGGGAGAGGGTAGTATAGAGGGGGTTGAGATCAAGGGTGTGGAGAAGAGTGGGGGGGGTGGAGGTGGAGTGGAGGGCGACAGTGCCATTGGAGTAATTGGACGTGGCAATTAGGGTTGGAGATGCGACGACGTGACATGGGTCGATGCCAGCTGGGGTTGAGGAAAGGAGGTGGAGCCCCTGGGGGGAGACATTGAAGGTGTGTAACATCCCGTCCTTGCTCTCGTCAGCGCAGTAGAGTAGGTTGGTGTTATCGGCGCTGGGGGTCTCATCAGCGCTGGAGAAGTTAAAGAAGCCAGGGTTTCCGCAAGGGCAAGAAAAGGGAATGGGAATGCTGAAGGTGTTGGCGCTGATGTCAAATGTTGTTGTATAAAGGACATCAGTGCGAGATCTGTCAAAGTTGTTTGTTCCAATGATTAAAGATATCGGCATGACAGGGTATGAGGCAAAGCAAACTTTGGGGATTCAGGAGCAATTTTTTCCTGACTGATTGGAGACGTTCGGCTTCATTTAGAGGTATATTTAGAGGTACCAAGGTGCCCAAATCATCGTTACAGAGACTTTTACTCAACAAAACATCCTGTAGAGTCCTTTTTGATGACAATCAAATTCACTACTGTCGCCTTCATCCTCATGCTTATTAGAGCGTCGTCTCTTAGAGTCCCTGCCCTTCGACCAGCTAGATTGACGTCGTTTAGAGCGTTATCCAACGAAGAAACGCCGGGTATCACCAACAAGGATCGCGTTGACCTCCTCCATAACTTCCTCACCACCAGACACAAGCTAGACCCGGAGAAGCTCAAGGAGTCGAACTGCGATGACGTAGGGGAGAGTGCCCTTAAAGCGTATAGGACGTACATTTCGCCCTCGAGCAAGAAGTTAGAGGCCTTCCTTACCCACCCTCCCCACATGCTAACCCAAGCAGCCGAGCGCACCTCCAACCAGATCTCCCATCTGGTTGACCGTCATCGGGCCTCCCGTAGTGATGTCCTTCGCAACAGCGACGACTCGTCAGCTGCCATGAACATCTCGAAGAACCCCCTCGTAGTCGTTCTGGTGGATGTCAGGTCGTCAAGCAACGTGGGGCAGTTACTGAGGACGGCGGACGCTGTTGCTGCGGAAAAGATTGTCTGCGTGGGGATCACGCCGACACCTGGTGGACTGGGTGGGAACAAGGTCAAGAAGGTCAGCCTGGGTAGCGAGGTGAGAGAGAAGGTTTGGCGGGGCACATGGCGTACTTATTCCTTTGTCTGGTTTTAACCAAACGCATCGCTCGCAGATGTTTGTGGAAGTTGTGAGATGTGAAACTTGGGATGAAGCTTTGAAGGAAATAGAGGGATACTGGAAGGTGGGCCTCGAAACTGTGGAGGGTGCCGTTGGACTTTGGGACGCCGAGCTCAAGGGGGGCGAAGGGGAAGTGTGGGGGAAGGGTACGGCGATTGTGTTGGGTAATGAAGTAACGGGGGTGACGCCAAGGGTGCTTGGGGATGTGGATGAAGTGGTGGAGATACCTATGGAAGGGGGGAAGAATAGCCTGAATGTGGCGGCAGCTGGAGCTGTCGTGGCTTACGAGGTCCTGAGGAGGATCAAGTTAAAAAAGTCGTAAAAAAAACCTACCCCAATGTGGTGAAAAACATAATGAACGCGCTATAAGCCTATATTAATGCACTTCCGGCGGATTCATAAGTAGTAGAGGGGGGTGAAGCTTGCTGGCGGCCCGAATCTTAAATTTTAAACTAATTTTAAAATCCCACCCCCTAGGGCCCTAAGCTTCCAGATTCTCAAAAGCTAGAAGCCAAACGAACAAGAAAAATTGTTGTCCTTGTCGATGGTCGCTAACATGCTGCATCAAGGAGTTAACATCGATCAACTCGAGGGCTGGCTCGAGAAGGTGCGTGGTTCTTATATGTGTGTGTCATTCGTGACTTTCTGGTTGTGCTTGTGACATTTCTCCCAGACAAACGATCATGGCAAACGACCATGTTTAGAATTTGAGTTTTCTATTGCTAAACTCACCCATACTTGCGCTATCATCAAATATCAGGAGAAGCAAAAGAAGAATAAGTCGCTTTTCGGCGGGTCATCTCACCGTCGTTGGTTCAAGGTTCATTCTATTCCTGGGACATGCAGCGACAGTGTCGAGGTGAGCATGTGTTATGGTGGTTTAGGGCGATACTGGAGGGTCACTGAGGTGTTTTTGTGGAACCCGTGCCTCGTGTGGCATTCCATGCATGCGTCCTTCCCCGCTTCCTTCCAACCTGCCGCTCCCTCGTTCTAACTAACGTTAACACTAACCAATGCCGCCTTGAACCCACCCTGCAGCTTGCTCTGTGCTACTACAAGCACCAGCATTCGAAGGAGCCCAACGGGTGGCTCTTCCTCAAGGACGTGTCTTGCGTCGAGGAGGTTAAGGGGGGCAAGATAATCCTCACCCACCCAGTGCGACAGTTCGATCTCACCGCTCCCACAAGGGTCGAGCACACCATATGGATGGCTGGCCTGATGGGGCTATGCAGGGAGGCGAAGATCATCAGGGAGGGGGAGGTCATCACGAGACTGGGGGCGGACAGCCGTAGCAGGGATGGAGAGAGCAAGGAGGAAGGGGGGGAGGGAGGGTGGAGTAAGGGAGGTGCTGACGATGAGTACGATGAGTTTAGGAATGGGCCGAAGGAGACAGAGGAGAGCAGGAAGGAGAGGGCCAAGAAGAGGGCTGAGAGGAGGGCTGAAAGGAACAGGGACAAGAACACCAAGGCTCCTGTCGCTGCCCCTCGCGACGAAGGCGACTTCGGAGCGGACCCTAGTGAAGACAAGGACAGAAGGTCGGACCAGTACCAGCATGGAAACGACGCCACGGCTAACACGAGGATTACTCGCGCAATCAGGAACTCCACCAACTCCAACTCTGAGGACGATGGGGAGGAGAGGAAAGAGGAGGAGGAAATGATGGACGATGAGGAGGACGCTGGCAGTCAGGGTTACGAGGGTCGGGAACCTGAGCCTGAGCCTGTGGATTACAGTGCCGAAGTCGTTGAGGAGGGCAAGGAGGGAGAGCAGGAGGAGGAGGGGAAGGAGGAGGAGGAGGAGGAGGAGGAGGAGAAGGAGGCCGAGGAGGATGTAAAGCCTAAGAAGAAGAAGGCTGGCCCACCCCCCGGAAAGCCAAGGCGCAAGAAGGAGGGCAAGTACAAGTTCGGTACCGGCATGAACGGGTCGGAGGAGTTCGAGAGGAGGGCGGAGGAGGAGAGGGGCGACAATCTACCAACTCCCAAGCTCGCGATGAAGAACAAAGGCCCCGAGTACGACAGCGAGGGGGAGCGGGCGAAGAGGCTGGCGAACGATGGAGGCTTGAGGATGGAGGAGATGGTTCTGGCCGATGGAGAGAAGAATACTAGGAGGCTGAGCGCGGGAGTAGCCTTCAAGGACACCCCGGCGAAGGGGGCACTGAGCATGAGCAGGGGAAGCAGCAAGGGGGAGAGCAAGGAGGAGGAGAGCGATGTAGAAGAGGAGAAGGAGGAGGATACTAAGGTCAAGAGGACCGCGGCAGACGACGAGGAGTTCTGGGGAGTCGAGGCGCACAATCCCAACGATGACAGCATTCTGGGGGAGAGGAGGTGAGAGAGTGGCGAGAGTGACGAGGGAAGAAGGGGGAGCGGGAGGCTATGAAAGGCTTAATTCCCTTGTCCGCTAAGCAACTAACTTACGCCCTCCACCATTACCCCACCCTTAATAGCTTCAGCAACGGAGTCTCCTTCAGGTTCGATGATGACTCTGATGACGAGGACATCGACCTCGAGAGGGAGAAGGAGGAGAGGAGACAGGCAGTCCTCGAGGCAGAGAGAGCCGCCGAAATGGCTGCTAAAGTCGAATCGAAAGAGGCAGATTCGGAGGATGAGGATGAGGACGAGAAGCACCTCGCAGATGAGGACAGGAAGATGAAGAAGAAGAAGAAGAAGAAATCCAAGATGGGGGCGCCTCCCTCGGGACCCCCCCCCAGGAAGAAGGGGTCCTCCATGGGGCCGCCTCCCTCCTCGCCTCCAACCAAGTCAGCCATCGACATCCAAAAAACTGGCTTGACCCCGGATAAGAACTTTGTTAACGACGACTGGGACGACAGTCCCAGCCCAATGAAGATGAAGAAGACCTTGAAGGGGGAGGGAGAGGAGAGTAAGTTTGCAGACGAGGAGGAGAACATTCCTAGTGCCATTAAACCCGATACGAACTTTGTGGACGAGGATTGGGATTGAGAGATAGTGGGGGAAGTTAATAGACAATAGAAGATCGGAAGACAAATAACAACAACAATAGCGTTTATATTATCGAGCAGGGTGTGGAGGTGGGGGGGCAGATGAGAGTGCCGTGTTGATTTAGTATAGACCAGTCCGTTTCGGTGAGGGATTCAGAAGCTGGAGAGTAAGAAGGGGAGATGAGTGAAAGAGAAAAAGGTTGCAAGTGCACTCCTCATCCATTCTCACCTTCCAGCTGATTCGTAGGAGGTAGCTTTCGAACGCCATCTACACACACAGACCTTTCGAGACTCGCCACGAATGCTTCCTCGTCCTCGAGGAGAAGACAGTGCTCAACAATGTAATGCACCAAGCCCTGCGGAGGCGGGGACGGCGGTCAGCTATAAGAGTCATGTGCGCGTCAATTTCCTGCCAACTTCGCCAAGATCTCCCCCCATCTCATCTCTCACCTCAGGCCAAATGTAAACCCCATTAGTCAAGTTAGCGCAACCGTTGGGTTTCCCACATATCCTACACCGACTCGCTCCGAGCTCAATTGAGTGAACCACGCAGCGTGCGCGGTTGTGGTTAGGGAGGAGGGAGTCCACAAAGGAGGGTCGAGGGGGGGTTTGGCGGATCTGAGCTGAAGAAGCATCAGGAAGGTGAGGATTCAGCCCATCGAGGGTACGCCAGAAGCCTATCTCCACAAGCTGGGGCATTAGAGGGGACGGAAGGGCGTAAGAGATTCAGAATAATGATATAGGGGTCGCCTTGCGAGAGAAGAGTTCCTGGAATTGTAGGAATAGTGTAGATGACTCAACCCTTCTTAGACCTTACTGAGACCTCAATTAAATCAAAACCAGTCCTCAACGACCCTGACGTTACCAGGAAAAATGAACTGTCAGAGAGAGTTCACCAGTTCTGATAAAATCGCCTTTTCTCGCAACATGTTTCAAAAGTCTTCTAAATTCTTTACTGATATCTCAATATCTTTATATTAGTATCACATTGTTTCAATTGATTTCAATATGTACAAAAATTCATATAGCAAAATATTTTACACCTGAGAAATTTCAAATATTTATTTAGGTATCATAAACATACCAATACATTCAAAAAACTTGATTTGTATCATGATTGAATATATCAAGTTACTACATTTGAGACATTACTAAATATATTCTTGAGACGTCAAATCAAGTTTTATATTATCACATATACTAAATCAATTCGAATATTGATCATAGATAACAATATATATTTCGTAGGTATAAAATAGACAATTTAATTTTGCTGATTTTCGATTGACAGGTGTCAGATGTCCACTCAGTAATAATCTTCACCCACATCTAAATCTCAATCTCAGAGTTTCTTTACCATCGCCACCCTCCCCGGCCCGTCAAGCCCAAGTTCTTTCAGCGTGTTCAGCACGACCTCCCTGCTTTTACCGTACTCCTCAACTCTAGCGTCGAGCTCCTTGGTAACCTCGTCATCGTCGAATAGCGCAAGTGCCGCCCTTTGGCTGAGGGTCGGCGCGTTTATGTATACGTTCTGTGCGAGCCTGTTTATCGCGTCCGCCAGCCCTGGGTCTCCTGACGGCAAAACGACCCAGCCGAGCCTCCACCCCGTCATGCACTGGTACTTGCTGAAGCTGTTGATAACGATTTCGGACCTCCGCCCGGATTCGCACCCGAGGGCAGTGGCCTCGTTGTCTTTCAATGATCCGTAGACTATGCCGTGGTATATCTCGTCGCTTATGAACCTTGTGGGTTGGTGGGTTGGTGGGTGAGGAGCGAAGGAAGGGTGTAAGGCTGCAGTCGCCATTCTTCGCACGCATCACTATCTTCGAAATGCCCCCCTGTTAGGGTACTTCTCACCTAATGCCCTCCCTCCCACACACTTCGCAGAGTTCGTAAATCTCTTCCTTGTTCAAGCACGCCCCCGTGGGGTTCCCCCGTGAGCTCAGTATCAGGAAGAATACAAAACTTAGGTTTTTCCAGTCAAATTTCTTAACTTCATGTTAGCCTCCCCTTCCCCCCCCCTCTTCCTCCCGACCCCCCCCTATTGTACCGTCCTGACGAAAACGGTTTGGTTCCGCTCATTGTATTGCACGACATTATCGTTGTCCAGCATTTTTAGCGCGTCGGCCACCTCCTCCCCTCCTACGGCTACGTTGGTCTGCTCAGACAGTTCCTTCCTGACGTCCGCCACGGCGATCCTGCTCCCTCTCTTCGCGCCCAACAGATCCTTGAGCGCCGTGAGGAGCTGGTCGGTGGCCCTCCTATCTACCTGGGCGTGGCCCGTGGTCAGCATGTCCATGTCTATCCTTCCGGTCCTTGGGTCCGTGGCAGCGGCTTGGGTGGCGACCTTCATGAGCCTGATGGCCTCAAGGACGTCTCTCCTCTCCACGGCCTTCCCAAGCCTCATCTTCGCCAGCCCTTCGCTGAGCCTGATGAGCGACTCCAGCTGTCTTGGGGTCGCTGTGATTGTCTTACTGTTGCCCCCCATCTTCCTCATGTCAAGGTAACCAGAGACCAGCTCCGTCGCGGCAGCGTCTGAGATCTCGGGGAAGACGGTCTGCCTAGCGAAGGAGATATAGTCCCTCAGGAGGGCCTGGTCCACCTGATCGTCGCTGGAGACCTTCTCCTGGGTTTCAGCGTAGAGGGAGACCAAGTGCTTGGCCAATCTTCTGTCGCTCTCGGCGGCAGGCTGATCGAGGATCAAATAGATTAGGTCGAAACGGGAGAGGAGTGTCGGAGGGAGTTTAATATTATCCACCACGCTCATCCTCGGGTTGTACCTGCTCTCCGTGGGGTTGGCTGAAGCGAGGATGGAGCTTCTTGCGTTGAGCGAACAGATGATTCCGGCCTTTGCGATACTTACGGTCTGCTGTTCCATAGCCTCGTGCAGGATGGCCCTCGTGTTGTCATTCATCTTGTCGAACTCGTCGATGCAGCAGACTCCCTGGTCGGAAAGGACGAGGGCTACGATGTGCGAAGCGAGAGTTGTAGAGAATGGATGGATGGCATTAGTGGAAATGGAATAATGGCGTCGCTCGCTCGCTATGGTGCCGCCCTCCTTTCTTCGGCCGATACCTTCAATTCTTACCTCCTGACTCTAGCACGAGCTCTCTGGTCTCAGGGTCGCGGACAACAGATGCTGTCAAACCTACAGCGGAGGATCCCTTCCCGCTCGTGTAGACGCCTCTGGGGGCGATCTTGTGGACGTAACCTAGCAGCTGCGACTTGGAGGTACCGGGGTCCCCGCAGAGGAGGATGTTCACGTCTCCCCTCTTGTTGAGCTTGCTGGTCCCTCGCCCCGAGCTGCCCTGGACCTTGACCGTCTGCTCGGCGTCATCTTCGGAATCCGAGTCTGACTCGGAGCCCGAAGCCTCCCCGTCGCGAGATGTTTTGATTCTCTTCGAGTTGCCCCCGAAGAGCATGCAAAGGATGCCCCTCTTGACATCCTCGAGCTCCCAAATCGAGGGCGCAAGTGACTTGGTGAGGAGGTCGTAGATGTCCGGTCGCTTCCCTAGCTCCTCCATCTGTCTAATCCTGTGCTCGCTGAATCCACCCCTCGTGTCCTTGTCCTTGCTCGCGTCCTTCTCACCCAAGCCCGCCTTCATGCCTCCGATCTCCCCCGCCTTCATCACCCTGAAGTGAATGACGTCGACGTAGGTGCGGAAGACGGTCCTGACGACCGTCCTCTTGGGGTTGGGTCGCTTCGGCATGGCGCGGAACACGCCCGTGACCTCAACGCGGTCACCGGGACGTACCGAGTCGACAATGTCATCGTAGGCGAAGAGCGTCACTGAAGCTGGCGTCTCTCCCGCCGGTACCTCGTCTGGAGTCTCCTGAAGCCTAACGAGCTGCTTGTCCATGAAGACGCTCCTGTTGTGCACGATCTCGAAGGACCACCTGGCGCCGCAGCCTCCGTCGCCGTCGCCGTCGCAGGTGCTGGGCTCCTTGATCTTGCCCCTGTCCAAGCTCGTCTCCTTCGTGAGGCCGCAGACGCAGCACTTGAAGTGGGCGATCTTAAGGTCAGGGATTATCGGGGAGCTCCTGAGCACCATACCCTGCAGGGTTACCATGGAGTCTATCGAGGAAGGGTCTAGCGCCCTCATATGTGACACCTTGCGGAAGTGGAACGGTCGGACCTGGACGAAGCGCTCTTCTTCCTCGGCGTCAGGGTCGGCGGCACCGGTGCGCTGGAGGTGCAGGACGATATCGCGGTAGACCTCCGTTGCGATCTCGTCCATGCGGTGGATGATCTCCTGGGGGTAGTCTACGAGCCAGTTGTAAAGGCGGCGGCTGCTGGGGGAGTGGTTGTAGAGGTGGATGCAGTCGAGGTTCAGGGCGGGGGACTGGGTGCGGAAGAGCTTCTCCAGCTCATTCACGTATACGCTAGGCTCATTCTCGTCCATCTCGTCATCCTCGAATTCCTCCATCTCGTCGTCGCTAACGTCCTCCCCCCTCGCAATCCTCTCCTCCCGCTCCTTTTTCCTCTCCCTCCTCTGCGAGATCTCGACGGACTTGAAGTTGAGGAGGAAGTCGCGGAACGCAGAGGCCACAAGGGGGACCTCGATGTTGCTCCCTCTCACGACCTCCACGGCGTCCTCACCCATGGGAGCAGGGGGGGGGGGAGGAGGGTTGAAAACATTGGCGGCCCCGAGGCCTGGAGAATTGGGGGCAGCGGCACCACCGCCGCCAGGAGGCTGGAGGGGGGGGGAACCGGGCTCGCTACCGAAGTCGCTCATGGGAGTGCCGGGAGTGGCGGGGACGATCTCCCTCCTCCCCCCCCCACCCCCGAGGCCGGCACGAGGGAGGTTCCGACGACGGTCTGGGGTGGAGAGGGCGGAGAGGGGGGTGGAGGGAACCTGCGAGGTCAGGGGAGTCGCGGGGGTCTGAGGGACCTGGGACGTCCTGGGGGTGGCAGAGGCAGACAGGGAGAGAGGGGTGGAGGGAGGATTGGAGGGGGCGGCTTGGGGGGGAAGAGCTGGGGAGGTTGTCACACCCTCCATGGCGTCGTCATTGGTTTGAGTATCGTCCTGTGCGGCGGTCTGGGTGTCGTCCTGGACAAGCTCCTCGGACTCAGGAGGGTTCTGGGTAGGGTTCTGGGTAGGAGCCTGGTTTTGGGTGGCATCGACAACGAGAGACTCCTCCATCTCTTGGCTGTTATCTTCATTGTCTGACATTTTGGTTGAATATCTGTGCTTTTATGGGTACTAGATATGACGTCTGTGAGAGATGGTGGGAAAGTGGTGTCGTTTTGATGAGAAATTGGCTTAAAATTGGCTTCCCCCCCCTTCCCCCTTTCTCCCTCCATCAACTTAGTTTTTGACTAAGGCGGTAATTTGGATTATTGTTGGGAGAGATGGTCTATTTAGAGCGTGAATGACCCTTGTGAAAGGAATTAAGCTGCGTAAAACTTACTCTGAAGGGATTGAAATGAGTCCAAAAATGTGCCCAAAACGGGGTCGATTTCTCCCTAAATTCACTCGTTTGTGTGCAGAGCAGAGAGCAGCTAAATGACAAGATGGACGCCTTTTTTGGCCATTTTCTGTTTTAATCACTTTCCACTTGCAGTAAATTCCTTCGCAACTCCGAGAAGTGTCACTACTAACCAATTCAAAAGACCAACTCACTTTCCTTCTTCACCACTTTCTCCACCTTTGGAAACATCTCTCGCCTTATATAGTTCCATCGCTCCTCAAAGAGATGAGCGAAAGGCGGATACTCAAACTGAGGATAGCCAAAAACAAGTCCAGTTGTCCACAAACACACACACAGAAGCAGTTCCGAAGAACCTTTCTTCAGCCGTCTCCTTCTTCCTATACAAGAGCGGTAACCCAGCTCCATTGATAGTCCTAGTAACATTGACTTCCCTCGTCACATACTACGCACGATACCTCCCTCTCCTAAGCCCCCTCTCCACCTCTGTAACATTCCTCTCTGTTGGTGCCTTCTGGATCGTCCAGGAGTACTTTCTTCATCGCTTTGTGTTACACTCTTCACTAGACTGGGCTGGTAAGGACATCCACCAAGGGCATCACAACAAGCCCTATTACCACAACTCTATAGACCCACCGTTAATGATATTAACTTGGATGGCAACTGCAGGCGTGCTCCTAAAGCTCCTACTCCCTAACGATCCCTCACTATGGATCGTATCCTTAGTATTTTATTCCACCTTCGGGCTCTGGTACGAGTTCCTACACTTCCTCTCCCACACCCGCGTTCCCTTCACCCCCGGTCGTGGTGTTGGTGGTTATTTCCACAAGGTAAAATCGAACCATATTAGACACCACCGTGTTGACAGCGATAGGTGGTTCACTTTCACTGCACCTGGGAGCGTTGACGAATGGTGGGGTAGTGGGGGGGATGTTAGGGACAACCGACGGGAAGCGAAGTGAGGATTGGGTTGTTAATTTATATAGATGTTGTTTTTTGGAACCATAAATCTTCACAACCTTTAATCCCTCCTTCAATTTTCGAAGTTTCCACCGTAAATCCTCTACCCCCCCTCTTCCCTAACTCTAAATCCCATAACCTTCCTCTCCATATTTCCAATTTCTTCCACCCTCCTCTCCCACTCTTCCCTCCTTTCCTCTCCCCCAATCCCTTTAACCATAGTTTCATGTCCCCCCCCCCCCAGTCCTAATTTCTCCATAATCCCTCCCCATACCTCTCCCTCAACAAATTCAAATCCTTTCCCTCTATACATCCTCCCTCCTTTTTCATTCCCTTTCTCCACATGTAATACCATACCGTTTAATCCCATCATCCCACCAACAACACCTAAACCATCCATGACCAACCCACCGATACCTTTGTTCCTATACTTATTTAATACACATACCTCCGTAACATACCCCCACCCCCCACCCACATCCATAACCTCCGTACCCTTAAGTTCGTCTGTACTTATTTCGCCACTACCTACGATTTCACCCTCCTCTGTACAGGCTACGACAATTTGTGAACCTGAGGATACTCTGCGTGTGATAATTTCCTGGGACCTTGTAATGAATAGTTCTTTAACTTCCTTCGGTACTTTTTTGAATACGGATAGGCGGAGTTTGGATATATCATGGTAGTCCGAAGGTGTTGATAGTCGTAGTGTTATTATTGAGGATGATGAGGGTAAGGGGTAGGGTGGGAGGAGAGATACGTGAGCGTAGGATTGGCAGGTGGAGGGTGAAGGAAGGGGAGAAGGTTTAGGGGGGGGGTGGACGGCGTCTGGTGGGTGGGAGGGTTGGAGGAGGAGTAGTGATGTGTGTGAGTGTGTGTGTGGGGGGGGGGGGCACGGTTTCTAAATCCCCCCCACCTCTCCTCTCCACCCCCTCCCTTTCCTCTGCTCTCACCTATACCCTTAGCTCCCCCTCCTCCCGTCCTCTCATGCCCTTTATCATCGTCAGTGTTAACCCCACCCTCCTCTTGACAGGTCTTTCGTATCTCCTTCATACTATCCCCTATTAGTTTCCCTCTGATCAAACCGTCTGCTCCTAAATTACCCTCCCCCGCTATGCCCCGTCTCACCAAGCCTGACCTGCCAATGGAACCGGAGCTGAGCTTGTTTTGGAGACCGGCGGATTTACGACGATCGTCACCTTTGCGCAAACGACCGGCGCCGTTGAACTTTTGAGGTGGGGACTTTTTTGAGGTTAGGGATGTTGAGGATGATGTTGAGGATGATATATGGATAAAGAATGGAGAAGGAGAGTTAGGGAAGCTTTTGAACGATATGGTTGTGCGAGTGACGGAAAGAAGGACGATGATTAGGATATAGAGACGTGGGACAGAGAGATGGAAGAGAGGAAGGGAGGACATTGCGGCTTCTGTCTGTTTCAGAGACTGTCAAATCAGCAGCTATCTAAGTGGCTGCAGTTTGCTTGAGGGTGGAGTGGTTTTGAGTATACTATTTTGGCGTAGGAATGGTGTATGTACGATGTGGGTGTGTATTTTGGATATTTATCTCGCAACCTCACTGCTTCGATGATGATGAGTGTTGGAGATTTGCCTCTATGGATGATTTTTTGATTATACCGACTACACAGTGTAAGTTGCGTTGATGTTTACGACTTTAGTACAATTTGATGGCCGTAAGTGTCCAAAAATGACCCTAAAATGTCTCCTAAATTCGGAATCAATTCTGTCGAAAGCGGGCTCCTTTGTTTGGGTTGGATGCTTGGCCTTGTCCTTCTTCCGTCGTGATCCCTTTCTACAAGCTGTTGTTCTGTGTTTTCAAAAGTTACCACTCAGCGCGATTGCTCTGATACAACTCTCAAATCTCCCTTGGTGAAACGACGAACGATTACAGTTTTCTTTAGCCAGGAATAAGCTCAGGAAACCACTAAATTTCACAACCTTCCCCGAGCACCCTTGCTCGGGCAAGATGACCTTCCCTGGTTATTTTGTCCTTCTGCTGCTGATCTTCTCCAACTCGTTGCATATTGGGACCGCACTCCCTGGAGCCGCAACGCCCGGGGTCTTATTGCAAGGACACGGAAGGTCTAACCTACCAAGAGTTTCTCCTGGAGCAGGGGTCGATCTCATCAAGGACAGGAACTTTGACGAGGCGACAATGGTGCCCACGGCACCCATGGGCAAGGAGCTTGTGGTTAGGAAGAGTATCGAGGAAGAGTTCATGGACGCTATGGAGTCGAAAAGCAAGGAGATCGCTGTTTGGGGAGAACACGAGAGGAGATTGATTACTTGGCAACGAGCGCTCCTTTATACCGTGGCTGCCGCGGCAGTACGTAAGTATGGAATATTCGTACCATATACAAGGGACGATCTCAGACAACTAACACTTTCCCCTCCTATTTTGTGTTACAGTTGCTGTCGGGTATCTGGCTTTTACTTATGGAGCAGCTGCCATGGCCACAAGTTATTCTAGCAGCTGGGCCGGGTACGGGGCGGCAGCGGAAGCGTATTCTTTTGGAGCAGGAGTTACAACCACAGTTGGTTCTGTTACGACAACAACAACACAGGTCTCAACCATAACTTGGGTTTCCTCTTCTCTGGGGTTTGAAACTGCTGTGTGGGGTACAGCAGTATTAACTGAGACTGCTGTTGCTGGCACTTGGGCGGGTGCAATTGCAGCTGCTGCCCCAACTGCACTTGGGGGTCTCCTTACTATACTTACAGGATACAAGGCTGCTGAGCACCTTTTCGTGATTCCAGCTGACCGATGTGATCCAGAAGTTTTCTGTGTCGGAAGAGAGGCTGGTGGTAGGTGTACATCTTGTTCTGAAGGCGCATTCTTCAACGTAGATGATGGCACATGCTGCTCGTGCCCACCGGGGCATTACTTGAGTTCTCCAAACAAAGAGGAGGGGCATGTTCTAGATGTTTGCACAATGTAAGTAGGGGGCTAACAACATATTGCAAGCTCATTGTGTCCCTGTGTCCCTGTTCCGATGTTTAGTCTTTTCGTGCCATTCAATACTAACCCTGTGGCTATTCGGAAACCTGCTCTCGCCACAGCTGCGAGGAAGACAAGTTTCAAAGTGAGAGGGGGAGAAATCATTGCGCACATTGTCCGTCTGGAAAGAATTCTCAGCCCGGAGCGATCACTTGCGTAGCAGGAGCTTGTGAAATAAGTCAAGCTGCGTGTCGAGATGGATTTGACGACGGTTGGATTTGGGATGCTTGCGATCATTGTCCCAAAGGGAGTCGATTGAGTGGTACAGGAGATGGATGTTGTGCTTGCGAGCCCGGGAAATTTCAAAGCCAAAACGGATTCACAGGCAATGGATGTGATAAATGTCCCGTAAGTATCCATCGCAACAAATGAGCTAAATACCCTTACTCAACTAACACGTTTTACTGATCATGCGCTTATCTCAGCCTGGAACCTATTCTGACGATGCGCTCTCAGATGAATGTAAAACTTGCCAACCAGGTCGATGGAACATGCTGGAGGGCCATTATGAATGCTTTGAAGCACCTGCGGGTTATTATGCTTCTAGCAATGGCACAGACCCAAATCAACATCTCATAGCGAATGAATGTCCACGAGGAACTTTCCAAGATTTACCAGGTCAGACATCATGTAAACTGTGCGCAGCAGGAACGTACGGGACTTTCCAAATTTTGAGCAGAAATTCTTCAGAGACAGGTGAGACGAACCAAAGAGAATAGGCACAAGAAGCAGAAACTAACACGTGACTCAATTTTATATTCATAGCTTGTCTCGCTTGTCCTGCCGGGACATACTCGGTGCAACCAGGTGGACTGAACTGTACAATTTGTGATGCAGGAAAGTATACCAATGCTCCGGGCCTCACACAGTGCACGTCTTGTCCTGAAGGGAAATCCCTTTCTGATGGTAGTGATCCCGATCTCATTGCCCGTAACCACACTCTTCATGACAATGAGAATGACTGCGAGTCCTGCACTGCAGGTCGATTTGCCAATTCAGTTGGTTCGTCGCACTGTGCTGTTTGTTCCAAAGGTCGATTTTCTACCTCCGAAGAAGCTACTAACTGCACAGCGTGTGCTCCCGGCTCGTTTATCGATGACGACGGGACGCTCTCTCAATATCACGACGAAATCGCAGATTGTGAATTTTGCGCTTCTGGGAAGTATTCTAATGTTAAAGGTGCATCTGGACCCTGCACCGATTGTCCAACAGGGCGTTTCCAAAACGATGAAGGTGTTATATCTATTGACAAACACGATGATCTCAACGACTGTACTATTTGCTCCGCTGGTCAGTACGCAAACAGGTAAGACTGGATTAAAAGCGACGAACTAAGGACCCAAACGTTGACAAGAAAACCATGCGCGCTTGTCTGTCGGAGAACCATGTCTCCTTTGCAACTACATAATAATCCTAACACGTCCACACCTTCTCACTTGCAGTACGGGAAGCACCAGTTGTCTGAGTTGCGCTAAGGGACGCTACCTCGCAGACGATGCAACGAATGATCAATTGCACGTATTTTCTATCCAATGCCTTGTGTGTGCGCCTGGTAAGTTTAGTTCTAACGCAGGAACAAAAACTTGTCAGGTTTGTGATAAAGGCAAGTATACCTCTCAACCAGCTACGTCGAAGTGTACAAGTTGCGCAGCGGGTAAATTTCTTGAGCACACTAGTGATCCAGGCGGTCATGATTCGGATAGTGACTGCGTTGATTGCGCACCTCATTCCTACGCCGACACCGCTGGGAGTAGTAGTTGTTTGCCCTGCACAGGAGGAACCACTACGACCGGTCACGGTTCAATCTCGTGCGGTGCGTGTCCAAAAGGTGAGGCGACAGTTCGAGCTGGTGAAGTTACTATATCATATCTAAAAAATTCTCGTCTCGTCCGTTTCAGGGTATAACTGCACAGGAGACACCATGCTTCCTTGTAAAGAGGGAACTTATTCTTCTGGAGGCGGTAACTGTACTCCGTGCCCTGAAGGGTATAAGTGCATAGGAGGGGCGGATAAGATCGCATGTGCAAAGGGCAAGTATGCGGATGAACCTGGGCTTCAAGAATGTAAAGAGTGTGATGGAGGTTCCTTCCAAGACGGTGAGGGTGAAACATCCTGCAAGTCCTGTGAAGCCGGTCATTACTGTCCCATAGGTTCTTCAAAGCAGATTCCATGCGGGACGGCGCTTGTTTTCTGCCCAAAAGGAGTGAGTCAACCCGTTAAGGTGTCATTAGGGTACTATACCTCTAATGAAGTTAACATCGGTGATAGTGAGCGAAGAGTCTCAGAAATTGAATGCGAGAAGGGGTTCGGCTGCAGTGGAGGAGAAAGACTTAGTTGTCATCAAGGAGAAACCTTCCAAGCTGCAAGAAGATCTACGGCTTGTGAAGCGTGCCGAAATTGCCTACCAGGTGAAAGAGTTTCTCGGAGTTGTAGCAAAGAAGTGGACACCAAGTGCGAAAAGTGTCCTGCAGGCCAATTCTCGATTGACGGGAAGGGGGACTGTGAAGTCTGTACCGAAGGAAAGTTTTCATCGGCCGGGGATGCATTCTGTTCTCCTGCGACCCCAGGGAAAAAGCCAAAGCATGACAAATCTGGTATCGAGAACTGCCCCATGAACACGTACTCGCTTGGTGCGAAAAATGACTGCACACAGTGCACGAATAAGACATTTTCTCTGCCGGGCTCGTATGGCTGCTCGCAATGCTCACCCGGGAAATATTTTTCAGAGGAAACCCTTAGTATCCTGCCATTACTGAGCAATGAAATCAAAATTACTGACGCGTGTATTCCCTGTCCAGCAGGACGGTATGCAGTTGAGGGAGGCGAGTCTGTGGAAGGTTGCAGTGACTGCCCTGATTCCAAGTACTCACGAACAGGAGCCACAGCCTGCCTTTCGCCTCCCTCTGGAAACGAAGTGGATGAGGAGAAATCGAACTTTGTGAAATGTCAAGCAGGGCGATACTCGGAGACGGGGGGGGATTGCCTCCCCTGCGAAGGCCAAGGTGAATATTCTCCTATGGGTTCATCGACGTGTTTGGTATCGCCTCCTGGATTCGTTCCAAACGGGAATCGCAGCGGTCTCGTCATTTGTCAACCAGACACCTTTAGCCCTGGAGGTTCGGATACGTGCAAATCTTGCGAAGAACTGGGACAAGGGCTCCACAGCCCTCATGGGGCTTCGACCTGTAGGTCGTGCGAGCCCGGGCAAGAATTCGATCAAAAGACGGCCTTTAAACCGTGTTTTCGGCTTGTAACAAACACTACCGACGCCCGTCATATTGACAATCGTAAGTTGGTCCTCACGCAAGCGATAACCGGAGAGGTGCATGTTTTCGAGTTTCAGCCTATCCGCAAGCATAGGAATGTGTCCATGACGTACGAGGTTTGCCTGCACTCATCCCAAGACTATGATGCAGAGATACTTGGAACAACCTGGGATTTTGGAGCCTCGTGGAGTCTCTCACCACTTGGCGTGAACACCAAATTGAGCGGGATTTTCTCAGTCCATAATCAGACCGAATCAAAGAACGGGAACGCAGCAAGGTTCAGCATCGAAACTTTGAACCAATGTGATGAGTGCCCCGCGTCCACTTTCAATTCGAACGGACGCGGAAAATGCAGTGCATGCGTCAAACCTGGGACTTACTCTCATGAGGGAGCAAGCTTCTGTCAAACTGTTCCGCTCGGTCACGCAGCTTCAACTGACCGAACAGGTTTTGAAAAATGTCCTAAAAATATGTTCTCTCTTGGAGGGACGGATATGTGTACGACTTGCCCAGATGATTCTCATTCTCATCCAGGCTCATCATCTTGCGACTTTTGCATGGCGGGTCAGTACTATGAGGAGGCCTCAAACAATTGTTTAGAGTGTGAAGCAGGGAAGTTCGCAGAAAAGGGGGCCCTTAGTGTCGAAGGATGCATGGCGTGCGA
This sequence comes from Triparma columacea, assembly GCA_030267965.1. NCBI lineage: Eukaryota > Bolidophyceae > Parmales > Triparmaceae > Triparma > Triparma columacea. The sequence goes on from BRYA01000307.1 coordinate 66,134, forward strand.
GAAGGGGACATTCTCAAAGGCAGGGAGCGGGTTTTGCAGCGCGTGTCCGCAGCATCAAGAGGCGCTTTCTGGGAGTAGTGATTGCTTCTGCAGTCCAACCTTTGTCCCCGATCCAGACAATGACGGGCAGTGCACATGCCCTCCTGGTGAGATGCTCATCGGAACCCTCTGCGTTGGTTGCGAGAAGGCCAAGTACAAGTCAGGCTTCGGTATCTTCTCTTGTGACTTGTGCGACATGTTCATCAAGGACAGCATCACCATGGCGACTAACGCGACATCATCAAGCGAGTGCGTGTGTCCGAAAGGGATGTTCCTCAGCCAGGATAGGAAGAGGTGCATGAGGGCTGCATCGGGGGTAGAGTCGGAGGTCTCAGGCATGACATTGCAGAAGCTCAGGCTGAAAAAGGGTAGCTGGCGGACGACAGAAAACTCTACTGACGTTCGAAGCTGTCCTGTGAAGGATGCCTGCCTGGGAGGCTCAGAGATTACTAGCTATTGCGCTCCAGGCCACACTGGACCTTACTGCAACCTGTGCTTCGATGGTTTCTCTAAGGACGTATTTGGGATGTGTGGCGCGTGCTCAGCGAGCGAAGGGGACATACTTGGAACCTTCGGAGCATTGTTCTTGGTCCTCCTTGTTGGACTCATTGGCTGGCTCGCATGGAAGAGAATGGGGAAGACGAAAAAGTCGAGGGAAAAAAGGAGGAAGTTCCTGACGGGCCTGAAAATTCTGTTCGTTACGTACCAGATCATTGCTGCCCTCCCCAGCATCATTCCTCACATCCAGCTTCCAGACGTTTTCAAGTCTTTCCTCAAGATCTTGCAGTTCCTCAACTTCAATCTATTTACAATCGTGCCTATGGGGTGCATGGCTTCTTTCGACTACTACAACATGATGATTGCCCTCACGGCATCGGTCATCTTTGTCTGTCTGACAACGACGATAATTGCGCACACTGTTGGTGGAAATAAGCGGCAACGTCTCACAACTATCGCTCTGGCAACCACATACTTGACCCTTCCAACGATATCAACTGCCACGTTCGGCATGTTCCCTTGCGACGATATGGACACAGGTGCCGAGTACCTTCGGACGGACTACTCGATATCGTGCAAGGGGGAGTATCGAACCCTTGCTCTCGGATATTCCGTTGCGATTATAATGCTTTTCCCAGTGGGCGTGCCGACGCTTTACACGATTCTTCTGTTCAAGAACCGCAAGAAGATCAAACAGTCCGTGGAAGTGCGCAGTAAGGACGACAACCTCATGTCGAAAGCCTTCCTCTTTCAAGACTACAAGCCCAAATATTGGTGGTTTGAGATCCTCGAGACGTCGAGACGACTAGCTCTCACTGGTTTGTTAAGCGTTGTGGACCCTGGCGGTGACAGTCAGTTTGCGCTTGGCATTCTCATGAGCATGATGGGTACAGTTTCTTATGCTCTCTTCAAACCTTACCTATCAACTAGGGACAACGCTTTGAGCATCCTCTCGAATGCGCAAGTCTTCTGTGTGTTCCTCACGGCGTTTGTGATGAAGCGCATAAAGGAGGAAGAAGAGAGGGCCGAGAAAGAGGGCGAGGAGGTGGAGGTGGCCAACGCCGAAGACATGGAAATTATGGGGGTGTTGTTGATCGTGATGAACCTTGTGAATGTGTTTGTCTTCTTGGGGTGGGGGTACTTGAAGAGCAAACACGAAGGCGGCGGAGAGGGCAGTGCGGGGGATAGAGCGAGCGCCTTTAAGGCTCTTGCAAGCACCATTAAGAGCATGGGAACGAGGAAAGACACCTTCGACACCGAAATGGACGACAGTAAGGACAGTGGCAGCTTTGTTAACGAAAACCCGATGTCAAAGAACGGCAACGTTGGGACCATCAAGGGTGAGGACGACGATGATGCGTCTGGAAGGGACAGCGCGTCTGGAAGGAACAGCTCAAATCCGATGTGGAGGTTCGGAAGAAAGGCTTCTGGGGGTGAGGGGGGGGGGGTTGGGAAAAGACGGGGAGGGGGCAAGAAAGGGAAGGCGCGGCGGGATAGCCTCAAGGAAATGATGGAGGCGGCCCAGAACATCAAGGTGAACGAGGACGGCCTGCTTGAGGTAGTTGAAAGAGGCGGTACAGTGGAGGGCGCAGCGTCTGAACCTGAGGCAATGGTCGGTCCCCCGCCTCCGGAGCACAAACAGAAGGAGGGTTGGGACGCTTACTGGAACCCTGAGGCTAAGAGGTATTACTATCATCACTCTGAGTCGGGAGAAACACGGTGGGATGCGGAATGAATGAGCAACAGTTGCTCGAGTGTACATATAATCTGCACCGAGTGTACATAAAATCTGCGCCTTTATTGTTTGGGGAAAAGAAATGAAAAGGGTAATGAAAGCAAAGAAGGGAAAAGAGAAGAAGAAAAAGAAGAAGGCCCAAACATTTTATCCTATTTTTTGGCCTGTTACTACGAGATAGCTATTGTATTATCACTGTAACACGATAATATCACCATTATATCCCTATTTGATCTATGTTATCTAGATTCAACGTATTGAATGGTCAAATTTTGCTCCTAGTCATTCTTCTGCTCCTCGATATGTCCAAATTAAGCTCCAAATTTAGCTCCAAATTAGCTCAATCATTCTCAACATCAACACACACATTATCACCATTATCACCGTTCATACAAACACACAACACATTCAACACATTCAACACATACCCAACATTCAACCCAACATTCAACACCTCCCTCAAATGCTCCCTTAAACGCTCCCTCAAACGCCCTCTTACAACATCACGAGCCTCTAACGTACCTTCACCAACCTACCTTAGATGTATATCAACAAACCTACCAACAGATCTACCAACAAACCCACCAACAAACCCATCAACAAACCTTAGCCCAGAATCCCCCTTCTCTCTACCCTCTGGTGTCAAGGAGGTTCCATTATCAGGTTGGTCAAATCCCCCCGGCTTCCAGGTCGTTTGCATAACAAGAGAGAAGGAACAGTTTAGTGAGAAGGAGGAGGAGGGAGGAGATGAATACTATAAGAGGTACCTACATGAACTGGAGATGGAATACGGGAAGAAGGATATACCAAATGACAGAGCTAGGTAAGAAGAAAGAGAGAGATAGAGAGATTCGAAAGAGAGAGAAATATCACGTCTCAGACTAACCCCCCCAAACCCTTCACAAACTTCCACCTCTTCAACCATCCTGGTTTCTTACCTTGTTCAACAAACATAAAACCAGGGATCAGCATTACATGGGTCGTTTAGCTGTAAAAGTATCCCTCATCCGTACCCTCTCCCCCCAACATTTTACATGGTCAAATCTCCCCCCACTTATAAAGGACTCAACAACGGGAGCCCCGAAACTACTAACACCTAAAGATGAACATTTACTATGCAGCGTTACACACAAGGGTGAACTAGCATGCGGAGCTGTTGCTTCATGTGAGGATGGTATTGCTGGTGTTGGTGTAGACGTTGAGACAATATCCGGAGGTACCTCTAAATTGGGTAGTAGGATAATGACTGAGAGGGAGAGGGAGAGGGGGGGGAGGGTTAAAATGATATGGTGCGTTAAGGAGGCGGCTTATAAATGTATAAGCGAGGCTGTGGGGAGGAAGGTTGGGTGGAAGGAGGTTGAGGTTTTATGGGATGATGAAGGGGGGGGGTACGATGGGGGGGACAAGGAAGAGGAGAAGGAGGAAGGGGGGAGGGTGGGGTTTGTTTGGGGGGAGGACGTTAAGGACAAACTAGAAGGATTTGAAACGGAGGGATGGTGGGGGAAAACTGGGGAGGGGGAGTGCTACTGGGCGGTGGTCGTGAGGAGGAAGGTTGAGACGACGGGTTAATAAAGGGAAATCGATGTATTGTTTTCTTAGAAACGCATAGGAAGTCGTTGTCGTTGTCGGCGTCGGAGTCATCATCATCATCACATCATCATCATCATCATCATCATCGTCGTCGTCATCATCGTCGTCGTATTCTATTCGATTTTTGTCCAATTCCAAATGAATAACTAACTCCAAATTCCAATATGGACCCGGGTATGATGTAAGAGAATTGAGAATTTGTTCTTTATGAATAGACATCTGTTCCCTTCCCTCTCCCCCCCCCTTCCCCTTCCCCCCCTCTATCTTGGCTCTCTCGATGTCCCCCCCCCCCTCTCTCCCCCCTCTCTCCCCACTCCCTTCCCCGTCTCTATCCCCTCTCCCCCCCCCTTCCCCCCCGCCCCCCCCGGAACTTCGCCTCCCTTATGAAGGGGACGTCAGCGCCAGCTTCCTTAGCGTCTCAAACACCTCGAACCACCAGTACCTGTTAAGAACTATTTCTTGATGGCGTGGATCGGCCCCTCCTCTTCCTTGGCTTCAACCTTTGCCGCTGGGGCCTTTTGCTGCGATTTAGCTGGCGGCGGTCCAGGAATGGGGTCTTCGTACTGCTGTTTCCTGACCACCCTTGTGTTAACCGGCATATTCTTCAACTGCCTCGCATAATTTCTTCTCAGCATTTCATCCTCAAACCTCTTATACAGACTCTTCCCCTTACTTTTCCCCGCCTTCCTCTCCTTCTGCCCCTCTGCTTCCGCTTCCATATGCATGGGATTATCACTCAAGAACTTGCTACCGCTCCTCTCTCCCAATTCGATCCCCTCCCCTGCCCCTTCGTTACTTCCTGACCTCGGCTTGAGCGAACTTTTAAAAGCTCTTGCAGCCATTCCTCCGTTGCTAGTGCTAAGGTTGTTGAATGAGTACCACGCCCATGCAATGAACAGTACAATTATGAGCACCGTTGCGGCGATTAAAACTGCGCCAAGCCCCATCGCCTCGTAGTCATCCTCCACAAGCTTCTGCGACTTCATCAGGAACTCCGAGGTGAACGTCAGGATAAGCAGGATTCCCGATAGTATCGCAATGATGTTGTCCCTTAGCTCGCCGAACGGGAAAACGCAAGCCAAGTATATCGTGGAGAGAGTTGCCATCATCAAGCCACTGCTGATCTGCGTGAAGGAACCTGGATCAATGGTAGAAAGCAAACCAGTCATTGCGAGCCTCCTCACAGTCTCGAACACCTCCCACCACCAGTACTCCTTCTTGTAGGGCTCCCACAAGAACAATATCCCTCTGAGCTTCTCGTCGTTTATCCTGTCTTCCCCCATTAACCTGTCCTTCATCCGGAAGAGGAGGACCCAGTACATTAACGGGACCCCGACTGGGAATATCCCAACCATCAAGTAGCCGTACGCCTGCCAAGCTCCCCTACCCCCCGCTCCGCAGTCGATGCTCAAGTCGCTTCTGAGGCGAGAGTAGGTACCGTCATCAAAATCATCGCAAGGAAACATACCAAAGACAGTCGTTGTTATGGTGGGAAGGGTGAGGTACGTGATGGCGATAGCAGCGGTGTACAGGTTGGGCCTCTTCTTAAAGAACGCCAGGAGGGAAAGCGTCGCGATCACCATGACGACAGACATGGTCAGAGCCACGGACTTGACGTAGAAGTTGAAGCCTCCCCCTGTGAAGCAGCCCATGGGGACAAGCGTGAACATATTGAAGTTGAGGAACTGTGATGCCGCCACCACCTCTTTGAAGTTCTCAGGGAGAGACACTTGCGGGATGACGTTGGGGAGGGATGCTATAATCTGGCCGGAGGCGAACAAAATCTTCACCCCATTCTTGCACCTCTTCCAAACCTCCTTCCCCCTTCGTCCTCCACCCAGCTTCTTTTTAAGGAGCACGTACCCGCCGAGAAGTATCAAAGCAAACAGCACGAAAGCGAGGACGGTGAAAGCAAGATCGTTCTTGCTCTCGCTGCACTGCTTGCAAAGCATGAAAGGGTCTAGGTTGTAGTTGTCCTTGCAGAGGGCGCAGTAAGGGCCGGTGTGTCCATCGCGGCACATGGTCTCAGTGTCGTTGCCGCCAGCGCAGGCTTCTGGGGTGATGCAGGGGCGAACGTCGTCCGACTTTTCGCTGGTTCTCCAAAAACCTTCCTCAAGGGTCAAGGAAGCGAGCGTCATGCCAGAGATATCCTCCCTCATTCCCTCCTCAATTGGAACGCAGGAGCCCTCCCCGTCGTCGTAAGTACGGGAGGGACAGATACAGGAAGATGAGGAGGTTGAACCAGGCTTCTCAGTGATTGACCCCTTGAGAGTGTCCTCGCAACGAGAGCAGCTGGTGACGCCGATCGATGACTTCCATTTCCCCTTCTCGCAGGGTTCGCAGGAGGTACCCATGAGGGTCTCCCCGGCCTTGCAGGTACATGAGTCACCATCACCTATTTTGGAGAAGGATGGCATGCAGTCGCAAGATTGCGTATCCTCATTTGGGGTCTCGTGCTGGGGGCAGTGAAGGCAGGAGGAAGCACCAATCCTGGAAAAGGTTCCTTTTGGGCAGGTTGTGCACGTGTCGTTGGCTCCAATAGAAAAGGTATTCTTGGGACAGACTGTTAGGGAAGTGCGGTCGGAGGAGGGTTTATAGCCTGCCGGTGCTGTGGAGCATGCTGCCTGTCCTTTCTCTGCCGAGTACTCTCCCTCTCCTGAGCAGGCAGAGCAAGAAGTAGCAGCAAATTCTGCATACTCTCCCTTCTCGCACTCAACACAAGCATCGCTAACTGTGATGGTTCCTGGTGGGCAAGGAGCACATCCTGTGGCAGCAACCTTGTTGTCCGTTCCAGCAGGGCATAGGTCACACTCATTCTTCCCCCCAATGCTGTACTTTCCGATCTCGCACTCCTTGCAGCTGTGAGAAGCGAGGTCGGCGAAGAAGCCCGGGCCACAGTATGTGCATGTGTCGTTTCCAGCCTTTGAGACGTAACCCTTTGTGTGCTCGCAAGTAGCGCAGATTGTCGAGCCGGGGTTGCTGAACTTGCCGTCTCCGCAGGAATCGCAGCGGGCACCGGTGGCGTCGACCACGAGCTTCTCTCCACCAGCGCACTTGTCGCAGCCAAAGGAACCTTCAACTAGATTGAAGGTTCCAGTGTCGCAAGTCTTGCAGGTCTGCGGTGAGTGGAGGGGGGGTGGTGAGCTTTAAGCTATGAGCACGTGAGTCTAGCAGTCCTTACTCTCCCTTCATTCTCACCTCGCTTTTCGGCTCATTAGCGTATTCACCGATGGGACACTTCGCACAAGCAGAAGACATGGTAGAAGAGGCGAACCATCCTGGGGGGCAGTCAGTGCAATCAGTAGCCATGGAGGGGGAGTAGGTTCCCTTGGCGCAGCTTTCGCACTCTGAAAGACCTGGGGAAGGACCGTATTTTCCAGGTTCGCAGTTCACGCAGGCGTATTGGGAGAAGGAACCGGTAGTGGGGAGGTACTTGCCTTCGGAGCAGTCAGTGCAGGTGACTGTGGAGGTGGACTCGGCGTAAGTTCCGGTAGGGCAGTTTGTGCAAGTGCCAGATCGGGCGGTGCTGTAGGTGCCTGCATATGATTGAGTTAGATTGTGTTGAAAGGAAGGGAATGGAGAGAAGCGGGGAGCTTACCTTGGGGGCAATCAGAACAAGTGCCAGAACCAGCAGATGAGAACTTTCCTGCAACACACTCTTCGCAGTCAGAGATTGATGTGCCAGAGGTTGGGTTGGAGGAGCCAGCGTCGCAGTGGTAGAAGACACAGTTGTAAGAGTAGTAGGGAGGGCTTGCCATACTGAATGTGTCCAAAGCGGACCCTTAGAAAGGAGAGAGGTAGGAATAGGAATTGGTGCAGCGGTAACGTAAAGTGAGTTGTGGGGTTAGGAATGGTTCTACAGCCTACACAATCCTCATTCTCGTCTTACCTTGGATTGGAGTGTTGGAGGAGTAGGGAGAAGGGCACGTATTGTGGATGGTGATGGTTCCACCCTCCCTGTAGATATCATCACCATTTCCTGAGTCTGCTGTGTTTCCAATGAAGCTTGTTCCGTAGATATTGACAGTAGTTTCACTACCCTCAACATAAATAGCTCCACCTCCATAATCACTATCTGTAGCTCTATTGTTGGAGAAGCCTAAGAGCTCCAAGTCCACTATGGCACCTAACCCAATGAAAACCCCTCCACCCCAAGTAGCATATCCCTTGTCAAAGGTGAGAGCTCGGAGAATGAGTGTAGAACTCCCAGTTCCTTCCACCCACATCCCTCTTCTTTCATCCTCTCCATCCAACACACAGCTTGCGTTGTCCTCCACACACTTGACCTCTCCATTCAAGTATCCTGTGTACAGCATGAGAGTACTACTTGCACAAGTCCCCTCTGAGCCTTTATACGACCCAACAGCTAGAATCGTAGAGTCACCATTCGCCATGATGGAGTTGCCAGTGTTGGTAGATGCACGATTACTGACCGTGTTGAATAGCCCGTTCATATCGACCACATTCACCTCACCCAATGACCTCCCTCCGACTAGGACTAAGCAGGTCCAAAAGATTAGGCAAATATGAGACAATTTCATTCGGCTGCATTGCTGAGAACCTCTGGTTTTGCCAAAGATAGATGAGTTACCTTGGACACAGCTATCGGACAAGACTAGGCGCATCGACTTCATCTAGAATCACGCACAAGAAGAACGAAGGAGGGATTTTTTTGGGATTTATTACTGGATTTGGATTTCTCTGAATTCTGGGTACCTGAAAAGGGTCCAAGGGTCCTTCTCCATGAGTGAAATTTGCTATAATAATAAACAATAGTACGAAACGAAAGAGGGGCGGGAAAGTGTGTCATCGCCGTTTTCATCTCTTACTGCGTTTTTAAATTCATCTCCTCACCAGCACTTTCTCCCGGAAGACGCGGACCTAACATCTTCACCCCTTCACAATTCCGTCAACCCCTTTTCTTCTCCATCACTACCTCCCTCCCTACCTCCCTCCATCCCCATCCACTTCTCCTCCCACTCCCTCTCCGCCTCTCTCTCCCTCTCCCTCCTCCCTCTCCTTTCCATCCTTTTCCCCATCCCTTTCCAGTCCCATTTCCAAACTCTCCTCTTACCCCACCTTCCCCCCCTCCCAACAATCCCCGTCTCTAATCTCCCTCAGTCTCCCCCCCATACCTTCCAGCCCGTCCTCCCTCCCTCGTCTCTTCCCCAATCCCTTCTTTTTCCCCCTCCCCCCTTAACCCCTTACAAAACCCTACAAGATTACAAACCCTCGGTCTAACCTCCCCCTCCTCCCTTCTACTACCTTTTATGCATGCCCTTATCCTTGGCTTCCCTAACCTTCCCCAGTAGCTCATCCCCTCCAACTTCCTCCCCCTCCCTTAAAATCCTACCCCAACCCCCCCCCTCTCCCCCTCCCCCACCAGCAGCAGCTATAACAAATGGGTTCCCCATCCTCTCATATTCCACCGTGCTAGGTACCGTAGGTTTCCCCTCCTCCCTTATCTTTCTAGCTTCCTCCAAAGCACCCTCAATAAACGAGCTATCGGGTAAAGCCCAAAAGGCGAACTCCAGGTTGGATACGGTGTACTCATGACCGGGGTAAACTAGAGTTTGAGGGGGGAGGGAGGTTAAACGTAAGAGGGAGGTTGTCATCTCGGAAGGCGAGCCCTGGGGGATTATTATTAGGGGGGGTGGGGGTTAGGGAGGAGGGGGGGCTGAGAGGAATTTGTAGCGCTGACTAAATCAAAGCCGGGGAAGTGACGGCCCCCCCTCCCCCCACCCCGGCGTTGCTATACTCCCTCAAGTCTCCTCTCACCTCGAATAGCTTCCCGCATCCACCCTTGAACATACAGTCCCCTGTAAAAACCACCTTTGGTTCAGCCGAATCTACCAAGTAGCACATGTGACCCTTAGTGTGAGCTGGTGTGTGGACGCACTTAACCACGTGACCACCGGGCAAATTTATAACGTCGGAATTGAAACAGGGGAGAGTTGTGGAAGGGTGGGAATCGAGGGAACCACAGACTACGGTTATGGGATCGGAAGGCTAGGGGATTTTAGGGAGGGTGTAGGGGGTGAGGGAAATTGGAGGGGAGGGGGGAAGCAATAATGAAATGGACCCGATAAGATGCTGTACTTGTCGGGCATCTAGCCTTGCCTCGACTTCGCTTACGCACATGCAGTCGCTTCCCTCACGCCTCTCGACTTCCTCACACTCTCCTGCTCCTTCCGCTCTTCCCTTTCTTACCTGTGTTGGGTTGAGAGTCTCCACAATCTTCAGGTTACCACCCGCGTGATCCCAGTGCTTGTGGGTGGTCAAGATGTGTGTGATTATAGGAGGCGTTGGTAGGGATTGTAGGTGAGCAAGGACTAAGGGAGGGTCTGCAGGATCTATGAGGAAGGCATAACCAGGGGCGTATGTAGCTGGGGCGGGGGAAATTGAAGTTTTTAGATGGTGGTGGTGAGTGAGTGAGCGAGCCAAACGACAGTCTTACCTAAATACGAGTAATTATCTTCGAGAATGGGGATAATATCCACTGATAAAGGGTAAAGTCCTGACATGATGTAATTGATGTTAATGTGCGAGTATCTTTAAGAGTATATCTCTAAAATGAGCGGCGAATGAATGAAAACTAAGCGCAGTCAGGTGAAATAATGGGGAGCCTTAAAATGCCCCTTCTTTGGCCCTTCTTTTGACTTCTTTCGGTGGCATTTTTGGCCTTCCAAGTTCGGACCAAGGGCTTGACTTCTCTTCTTCCCTCAATATATTTTCTAAGTATCATGTTGGTTGATTTGACGATCCTAAAGGCATATGAAGTACCATTGACGTCATCATTTGACCTATTCTATCCTGCTATGATTGACTGGTAAGCATTATCCTACTTTAATTCAAAGAAAAAGACTCCCAAAAAACCACCACACGCACCATCCTGTTTTGAAACCTCTTTTTATGCCCTTTCAAACCCCAGACTTGACAATTTATCACATCAATGTCATCTCCATTATATAATCTACCATAGTGTACCATCGTACACCCAAAAATCCCCCCTCCTGCTCCAAAAAAGCACAAGATCTAACACCACTTGCCACCGCCACAACTCCACCTAATAAATTGCCACTACCCTCCTCTCACCCCTCTCTCAGGTACACCCAAATCGCCGACCACTACCGTTACACCCGCAACATCACCTCCATCGCCACCAACCTCCTCATGAGGTTCGTACACCGCCCTGAGTTTGACGGCGTCCTCTCCCCCCCCATCGTCTCCTCTTCCTCGTCATCCTCAAAGCACAAAAAAAGGTCCTTCCAGCTAGCTGCGATGTCGGCGTTCCTACTAGCAACAAAGGTTGCAGGGGAGTACGGGATGACACCATTCATACTCTCAGGCCTATCTAGGAACCTCTTTACACCGCAAGACATTGTCAGGGGAGAGAAGGCCATCCTCGAGGGTTTGAGGTGAGCATTTTAAGAGGTCACACCTCGTTGTGGGATAGGCGAAGGGGGGCAGTTGTGTTCCCGGGCTTGGTTGACCACGGCGTGTTAACAGGCGCGTGATAACGGAATGGTTTAAGGGGAGGTTCCGGAAGGAGGACAAAATTACACTCATCCCCCCCCCTTACCCCCCTTACCCCCCCGTACCCCCCCGTACCCCCCCGTACCCCCCCGTACCCCACTTGCGGCATGCAGATGGCGTGTTCACCCTGTCACGTCGTCCGACATTCTCTACCAGCTTTTCCAATTGTTCCTCTCCTTCCGCCCCCTCAATTCCTGCACCGTCGCTCCTGGCAAAGCTACCGACGAAATGGACTTCTGGAACACCTCGTGCCCACTGGTTAGAGAGATCACTTCTCATATCGTCGAAGTCGCTGCCACAGGTGAGTGTCTTGGTGGGGGGGGGGGGGGAGGAGGGGGAGGGAGGTAGGGTTCGGGAAAGGAGGTGTGTGACCGTAACCTTTACAACCCTCACCCTCTCCCCCGCTCCCTTAAGATCTCCTCTTCAAGGACGAGTCTCCCCTCCATATAGCACTCGCCGCCATCTTCTTCGCGATCGAGCACGTTCCCCTCCCCACTACACCCTGTCCCCTCCTAATCGACCAATTCAAGGAGGTCGTTACTAGAGAGACTGGAGAGGACGCAGACGGAGCTGACGTTCAGGTGAGGGGATCAAACCAATGGTATACACAGGGGGACTGGACTTACGGGTGGTTGTAGGGTGGTTTACGGAAGTTTCGTGAAATAACTCAATGTCGAACTAAAACCAATCCCCCCCCCACAACCTCCCCCGCCCCACCCCAGTCCACCGTCGCTAGCTTCATCCAGGTCTTCAACCACCGTCACCCTAACCCCGTCTTCGATAGGGACATGGCTGCCGCGATCCGCACTCAGGGGACAGAAACTCCCACACACCCTTACCTCGCTATGTGCGGATTCATCCCCTCCCTCGCGACTGGATCGTCGGCTGACGCTGTTTCACCAAAGAGGAGGGCTGCGAGCCCTATCGGAGTCGACGAGGTTGAGGTGAGAGAAGGCGGCGGGGCGGGGGGAATTTCGATCCGATTAAGGGATGACGATATAAAGGGATTACGTTTTTGTGAGATGCGAAGTGATATGACCTGGCTGCCAAACGACCTTTTTGAAGAACAAACCAACCAAGCGAACCTCACCCCCATTCATTTTTCAACTCCTTACTTACACTGACACCTACATTAAAACACCGCCCGTTTCTAACTAGGACGTGGACCTCAACATCACGAGGAAGACGAGGAGAATCAACATCGACTAGGACCCCTACCCCCTACCCCCCACTACTATCTCATGAACACCCATTCAAACCCAGACTCCAAGCCTACAAACAACGCCGACAACGACATGCTGGCTGCATCACATGGAACCAGATTCCTTTCTCTCGCATATAAACAAATGTAGAAATCTCAATGTTACAAAGCGGATACCCTTTTTTCGTATCTTAATTAATTTTTAACTTCGTTCATTACGCGCTCCTTTAATTTCCTGCTCGTAAAACCCCCCCTTTCATCTCGCAGCCTTCTCTTAAATCCTGCCAATCTTGCCAAATCCAAGCCAATGAGTCTCTCTCCTCCCCCATCCCCACAATCCGCCTTCAAGTCCTCATTAGAGTCCAAGATGTCGTCTCTTCTATCCGATATCCCCCTCGATGAGTCAGAAGGTGATTTAGATGAGACTCACACGAAGCTGTCTTTGCCTTTATCTGTGAGTATCTCTATCATATACGTTCTATTATCTATAACATTCACCTAACCCCTCCTTATATTCTCGTTATATTCCTTATCTTCTCGTCACATTTACCCACAACCCCCCACAGTCTTTACCTTTAAACCTGTCCTCAACCTTAGCTTCGATAATCTCATCATCCACATCTGATGTTAAGCAAATACGTGAATTGGACAAGGAGCTGCGCAACGTTAATGAGGAGGTTGAGCTACTCAGTCAGATATCTCTCGTAAGTTTCTTTGCTTAGAGAGAGAGAGAAAGCATGAGGAGGGAGAGGAAAAGGGAGAGCGAAAGGGAGAGCAGAGAATCAAACCGATCAGACAAACTCACTTCGTAACCATCTTCTCAACCATCTTAATGCCTCGCTTCGCGCGCCCCTCAGCTCCGCAAGTATGCATCCCTAACTACCTCCGCCCTCCTCTCCTCAGACTTTGTCCTCTGTGCAAAGCACTGTGTATCCTTCACCAAGGTCCTCTCTTCCTCTCCCCCTTCCAACCTACCCCGACTCACGTCCGCCCTTGGCGAATCGTTAATGTCCGAGCAAGAGGAAAGCAGGAAAAAGTCCGTCGGGGCCATCACGGAGAGCTACAAAAAGGCGATTGAGGAGGGGGACCTGCCGGAGATTTGCAGGATCGTGCCGCTGCTGGGAGACCTCGACCTGGCAGAAGAGTCTGTGGGGAGCTACTTGAAGTACTTGCAGAAACTACTCAACAAGACCATTGGCGATAGGTGAGGAGGAGGAGGCATCCGAAGTCCAACCGCTTCTTCGCTTCGTCAACCCCCATTGTCCTGCCCAGTTCTCAACCCCCTTCCCTCATCCTCCCCGCAGTCTATCTAATCTGCCTAGTCCCACAACCAACGAGGCCAGGATGGCAGTAATATTCAACTCTGCCGGCACGGTAATCCGCCACCACCTCCCCATGGTAAGCAAAGCCCTCGGCGCCGCCAAAGGCGACAGGGGTCTGATCCAGCTCGTCCACGTAAACGTCGAAGGCAGGATAATGTCGCTGATCCAGAATCCCGATTCCACCGCAGTCTCCGACCTCCAGACCGTGACCTCCATGCTCCCATCAATAGAGGATTCGGTAATGAAGGGCTCGTCAAGCGAGGAAGGTGAGGTAAAGCTTGACCTACCCGAGCTCGACAGGGCCTGCGAGAACGTTGCGCTGATGATACAATACATCGACAGCTACGAGGGTTTCATCAGGCACTGCGTCGACGAGATCGGGAGGGCACAAGCTTACAGGGAGAAGGAAACGGGGAAGGAGGAAGGGGGGGAAGGGGAAGAGGTACTGCCGAGGGTCACAAAACTGGGGGAGGTAGCCATGGAGCTTAGCGCCGTACTGGGAGGGGGGGAGTCAGCACTCCTCCTCAGCACCATAAGCCGGACGCTCAGGGGTGAGCTGAGCTACGCGGAATACGAGGGTGAGGGGAAGGCGGCCTGCAGCAATTTGGTGGAGGAGATGTTCTACGCGGCTCAGAGGGCCGCGCTCAGGGCCATCGCGAGCGGGCACGTGACGACGGTTTGCGTGATCCTTAACCAGTGCGCCAACACGCTTTCGATGGTTATACCGAAGGTCCTGGGGGGGAAGAAGATCGCTCGGGCGAAGGACGTGCTTATGGGGAACAAGACAATATCGGCTGCGGCGGCTGAGGCACTGGCGAAGGAGGTCAACTCCAACTTGAGCAACCTTAGGAACACCTTCGGAAGCTCCGTAGCGAGCCCTAGTAGGGGGGGGGGGGGGAGGAGGGAGACGGAGGAGGGGAGGGATAAATTAAGGAAGGAGGCGGGGGGAGCTTTCAACGACTTCGCAGTCAGCGTCGAGTACCTCGGGAAGCTTCAGGACGTCATCGTGGAGGAGCTAACTAGGGCTGCAATAGATTTTGACAAGGACGGCGACACTCAGTTGGCCAGCGCCACCAGGGGGTTTAGAGGCGTCGCCTCGCAGCTTTCTGAATTCGACCCCGTAAAGGTTACGCTAATCCCCGCCATCGGGCAGACGCTTAAGGGCATAGTTGAGAAGGCCTCTGAGGGATGCTCGTACAGCATCGACGAACGGGGGTTCGAGATCGTTGAGACTACGGGGGGGTGGATTGCGGACGTATGCAGGGAAGCGGGGAAGGTTACGGAAGAGGTGGCGGGATGGCTGGGGAAGGAGGGGAGGGAGGGGGTTTGGGGGTTCGTTATGGAGGAGATTTCGAAGATGGTGGAGGTTGTGCTGAGGAAGAGAAGGTGAGGAAGGAGATGATGGAGAGAAGGAGATGAAGGAGAGAAGGAGGTGGAGGAAGTAAAGGAGGTGAAGGAAATGAATGACACAATTCTAAACCAACCAACGCACATAATCGCATAATCGCAGGTTCTCCGAGTTTGGAAGCCTCCGATTGGATGCTGACGTTCGACTTCTTGTCTCATGGTGCAAGGAAATGATGGACAGAGGCGGCAGTAGGAGGGGGGGCCCTATCTCCGGGCTGGAGAGGCTGAAACAAATCAACAGGCTCGTCGGACTCATCGACCTCACGGACCTCAAGAAGGTTGTGCAGGCAGAGGGGAGGAACTGGAGGCTAAAGAAGGGGGAGATTAAGGGGTACCTTAACCTGAAGGAGCAGTGGGGGGAACAGGGGGAGGGCTGCGGGAAGAAGCAGATCGAAGACGCCATCAGGAGGCTGCCTATTTAGTCAGGGAACCTACCCCAGATATAATAAATGATTTCATGGAATTATTTCATTTTGAGACTTTTTTTTTGGCCAGTTGCTGTTTGCGATTCTGAGAACAAAAATCAGAAGAAGATTCGGAGAAGAAAGACAGTTTTTTCAATGGGTTTTCTGGCATTGTCACACAAATTATTATCTCTCAACACGCACAGAGCATTGAGCACCTACGCGATTGACAGGTTCTCAACAATAGCCCCCCATCCTGCAGAATCAAAAACACAAGCTTCGTGCGCGGTCTCTTACCAGCAAGACGGGGATGCCAATGGTCGAGTTCGTGTTTGTGTTCGGGGACATGGAGAAGAACAACATTCGAGGGGGTTTCTCTTACCCGGCTTCAATGTTTCCGCCCCCGACACTGACCCCAACGACCCACGATTGGTGAACTACAGCAAGGTGCTGGACGAGAAGATGGGAAATGTCCTCTTCATTGCGAAGCACCACAAATTTCTGGTCGACCCCGACGACCAGAGCTGCACAGTCTACCAAAAACATGCCAATGGAGAGTCAACTGAAGAGAGTCGCCTATCTGGTTGGGGAGGGTTCGCGGATGACAAACCACTCACCCTTCCAGACCTCGCATTCTTGATGGATGCTTTCCCACCTCCGATCCTTTCCCAGCAGCCGACCAGCTGGGTACCGACCATATCCTACAACGTGAATTTTTTTTCCAAGCCGCCAGGAAACCTGACTCTGGCCAAGATGGATTTCCAAACGCGCGTCGCTACTTCTGGCGTCATTAATTGCGACGGGATGGCTTGGGACGCCGATGGCAACATCCTAGCCACCAGCCGGCAAATGGCAAGAGTTTGGGATCCTCAAGCGGGGAAGTAAGACAAGGCCGAGAAGATGAGGATAATTGACTTCGTGGGGTCCATAGATAACTTGCGAAGGAAGATCATGGCCAAATTGTTGTAAGGAGAGCGTTTGAATTTGTTTTTGTTGTTGCCCAAATTCAGATGATTCTCAGGCGACTGTCGACTTTTGCCTCAACAATTTTTCTCTTGGTTTATTGTCTTGTCGAGTTATAATTACATTCTTCTTCGCACTGCTGCTATCTTTATCTTATTACTCCACACCTCAAGCGCATTTTGATCGCCTGTGTGACTGTGAGCTTTAGAGCAGGGCAGGTGCACTCTCGGAGGTCATTAGGAACTGGGACTTTGTGAAGAAGTGGAGTGGATAGGGGACGAAATAAAGGTGAGGGTTGTAAGGGCGGAGAAGGGACTGTTGTGGGAGGGAGGATAAGGGGGGGAAGAGAAGGAGGAAGAAGGAAGGAGGACACAACAGCTTGGCACAACTGAGTTGGGCTCCTGAGTAATTAAAAGAATATTGCGGCAGCAGCAGCGACGTATGTACGAAAATATTATTCCTCGCGGCTCACCCAATATCTTCGTCGTGTAAACAAATTTCTCCCCCTCACGCTTTCGCAGGCTGATGGCGGACAGTGAGAAGGATTTCACCATCCTCCTGAAGCAGAGAGACAAGGAGATAGCTGGATTGAAGGCCTCCTTAAGGGCAACAAGAGCTCAACATACTGCCGATCTTGCATCTACAGCATCGGCAGCCAACGACCTTGTTGCCGCCGTCAAGGGCACTGCGCACGATGGCACAGCTGCTGATATTGTCAGTGCTGCAACTGAACTTGCTGTCCTCGTTAAGGCAGCCGCTGATGTAGCCGCTGATCAGTATGCTATTGTCGGGCATGCTGCCGACGATGTCGTAGTCGTCGAGGCGGAGGAACACCGTGCCATTGCTGCGGAGGCTGCCGAAGGCCATGAAGCTGACGCTGATGTCGTCAAGTCTGCAAATGCTGTCAACCTTGGGGTAACTGCTGATATTGATAGGACTCATGGAGACGTCGGACGAGGTGAGTTCGTGGAGGGGATGAGATGCGATGGAGTAAAAAAGCGAGGTCGTTGGGAAGCCTATTGAAATGATTCCAAAAAGCTCAAAAAACATCAACATTTCCACACCCGCAGAATCTGAAAATGATCATGGGGAAGCAAGACAAGGTGAGTGAGCGTCGAGCGTTCGAGGGGAAAAAGAACATCTTTATACTTCAGGAGAGGGCGGGAGATTTGCGGGAGGACAAGATGAAGTTTGCCACATTTGCTCACTTTTCCCCTCTTTGTCGTTTCCTCTGCAGCAACTGAAATGTCTCACAAGGACGCCGGACGAGGTGAGTTGTTCGTTGAGAGCCGGATAAGAAAAATGCATTTTAATACTCTAGGGGAGAGCGGGAGAGTCGCGGGAGGGCGCGTTGAAACTTTGTAGTTTTTTCTCACTGCCTGCGTGTGGAACGTGCGGAGCCGTTCGCGGAGTGCCTGGCCCTCGGCGTCAAGCTCGACGGGTGGCGGCCGCGGCAAACGTACGCACGCACCGGTCTGCGGCAACCGCATGGGATCCGTCTCAAGTGACCGCATGGGATCCGTCCCCGGCGACCGCGTGGGTTCCGTCTGTGGCGACCGCATGGGGCGCTTCTGCGGCGACCGCATGGGACGCTTCTGCGGCGACCGCATGGGACGCTTCTGCGGCGACCGCGTGGGGCGCTTAATATGCTACACAGAAACGAGGAGCACGCATGGAAATCTTTTCATGTTGACTCACAAACACCATGATCGCCATTACCGCAGACTCTGAAAACCGCCACGAGGATGCCGGACGAGGTGAGTTGTGCATTGAGAGCCGGAAAAGAAAGAGCACAATTTGATACTCTAGGGGAGAGCGGGAGAGTCACGGGAGGGCGCGTTGAAACTTTGTAATTTGTTCTCACTTTTGCAACAATGTTGTCCCCTTCGCAGTCTCTAAATCTAAAAGCTCTCAAGAGGACGCTGGACGAGACCGAGGTAAGCTTGTTTCAGGGGGTTGTAGGGGGGGAGACCCTTGATATGCTACACAGAAACGCGCGCCGGTCTGCGGCGACCGCATGGGACGCTTCTGCGGCGACCGCATGGGACGCTTC